>PVIU01007056.1:0-13981 GCA_004026605.1 Ondatra zibethicus | reverse complement strand
GAGGGGTGGGGGGGTAGTGGGAGGGGACCGGGAGAAGGGGAAGAAAGGAAAAAAAAATTTATTTCTTTAATTATGTTCTTGAATGGAAAAAATAAAACAAAACAATGTATGGAAAAATAAATAAATAAATAAATAAATAAAAAAAGAGTCACATGGAAGGACTAGATATTTCCTACTATTGACTTCAAACCAAGTGTGACCATGAAAAGAGATTCTATCTGTGGATTTTTTGAGTTGAGGAAACCACTATCCTTCTGAAGAGCATTCTGATGCTCACAATGCTCTGTCCTTTTTACGATCCTCATCAGGAGATGGAGGCACCTGGGACAAAGGACTGTTGATTCCTCAACCTGTGCATCTCTCTATCCCTCTCCCTGTCTCTTCTGCATTCTCTGTGGCTAATTCCTGTCAGCTAGCTGCTGGCTCTACCCACTGACCGAAGGTTGATTTATTTGACACAGGGTTTCACAGTGCAATCCAATATCCCACAACACTATATTTTGTAGTTATGCAAAAAAAGAGTGCATTATTTTCAAATGATCATATAAATAGTTGATTTTTATAATTTATGTGGAATACACTAAAGTCCACATTTAACATCATATAATCCTAGTGATAGAGAAGAAATAGACAATACTTTTATATATTTTGAGAAGAAAAAAAATGTAATTAGCTTTTTAACTTGACAAGAAAATAATAGGTTTCATTATGTCATCTTCATACATGATTGTCATTGGTTCCTTACCTAATCCCTTTCGTTGTCACTTGCCCTCACCCCTTGCTGATCCTATTCTTTTCACCCCTCATCTGTTCCACTTAAGGCATCTTCTTCCCTTCTCATGGTTCCCTTTATAATTTTATGATCACATCTATACATACACCTACACACACACACACGTCAGAAGATTTGTGCTGTTTGTCTTTCCGAGTTTAGTTGATTTCACTTCATATACTGTTCTCCAGTTTCACCCATTTCCTGCAAAGTCATGATTTCATTGCCTTTCCAGCTCAATTAAACTTTACTGTACATATTTGCCATCTTTTCTATTCTTCTGCTGATGGATATCTTCGCTTGTTTTTTTAGCTGTTGTGAGTCTGGTAGCAATAACCTTGATGCTCAAGTGTCTCTATGATAGGACTTAGAGTCCTTTGGATATATAGTCCAGAGTGTGATATAAACTGAGCTATCCTATTTGCACTTTTCTGAGAAACCTCTTTACTATTTAAACAGTGGTTAAGCCAGTTTATACTATCACCAGCACCAAGTGAGGGTTCATCTTGCCTCACATTCTCACTAGCGTTTGTTGTCATATTTTTTTCTTGATGTTATCCCTTCTGACAAGGGTGGAATGGAATTTTAAAGTATTTTCAATTTTCATCTTTCTGATGGCTAAGTAAGTTGATTAATTTTTTTTCATGTGTTTATTGGCTACTTGTATTTCTTCTGAAAACTTTATTCATTTTATTGGTCCATTCCCTGATTGAATTTTTTTCTCTTAGTACTTAATTTTTTCATCTCTTCACAAACTATCCTATTGCACATCAACAAATGCAGCACTGATTCCAGTGCATATGATTCCATAAAGGAAAGATGAGAGCTATTTTCCCCAGACTGGCATACCAAATGTGAAAAATAATGAGTACAATGAAAATCTCAAGACGCTTCATGAATGATAATATATCTCCTCATTAGAAAAGAAGCTCCAGGAGGATTTTCACTGTACTATTACCATCACTGAGAGCAGCACTTACATTTCATAGCCATTTCATAAGCATCTTTTAAATGAGTAATGTTCTCTGACTTTGTCCAGATCTATACCAGTTCGGGACACTTGGTTTCTTAATCCTAGGTTCTAAACTCATAAAGATTATAATCTAATACAACATGTATACAGTCATATATTTGTAACAAGAAACAACAGGAGCCATGGAAAAACAATACCTACTTTGTATATCATGAGAAAGCTAGTTCATATGTGCGAAAAGTAAAATAAATTCTTCAAAAGCTAAGTTTGTATCTTTTCTGTCAGATGATCATTTATTGAAATTCTCTCATGTTGTTTTTATACTAGCTGAGCTTCCACAGCACCCCTGATGTTGTCATCTGCGATGTCCTGATGGTGGTAGCATCCATCCTCGTTGCTGCTTATATATTGCTCAGTACCCAGGATCTCGTTATTATTTCCAGAACATTCTGTGGGTAAGACTAGTCCCACACCAGTCAGACAATATTGACAATATCATCAAAGTGGTATTCACACTGCGTTTAATGTTTTCCTGCTGCTTTCTGTCTCTTGGTGGCTCCTTGAAGACTTTGATGTTCAGGGCAAAGGCAGAAGGTGCAACCTTAGCCTGTTCTAAATGGTCAGTTTGACTATCGTCCTCAGACCTTTCTAATCACCAGTTGCCTTGGCAATGTCACCACAGACAGTTTTTGGAAGACCAGACTAGAAGAGGAGTCTTGAGGGTTATCATAGTTACTTTTCTATTGCTGTGATAAGAAACCATGACAGAGGTAATTCACAAGAAAGTGTTTAATTTGGGTTTATGATTTCAGAGGGTTAGAGTATATGATAGAGGAAAAAAAGGCATGGAGAACTACATGAAAAGCTGGGAACCTCATCTAGAAAAGATAATAGGAGACACAGATTACACTGGGAATAGCACGAGTCTTTTGAAACCTCAAAGGCTGCCTCCAGTGACACACCTCCTCCAGCAAGGCCACACCTCCCAATCCTTTCTAAACAGTTCCATACTAGGGAACAAGTATTCAAACAAATATGCCTATAGGGGATATTCTCATTCAAACTACCACAGAAGTTAAGATGATGTAACACTGTCCTTAACTCTTTGTGGTGGTTTAAGAAAAAATGGATCCCATAAGGAGTCATTATTAGAAGGTGTGGTGGTGAACTTTGAGGTCTCATATATGTTCAAGCTATACCCAGTGTCTCAGTTTACTTCCTGTTGCCTTTAGATCAAGATGCCTAATTCTCCAGCACCATGTCTGCCTGCATGCTGCCCTACTCCCTGCTGCCAGACTTTGCCTGCCTTCTTCCACTATCTGTGTTTCCTTCCCCTAACTGATGATCTGTGCTTTCCTTCCCAGACATGATCTTCTGAACCTTCCTCTCCCTCTGTCTCACAACATCTGTGTCTTTCTTCCTCCATAATGACATACCAATACACTTTCATGACATGGAAGTTCAAACACGTAAATAAAGCCATTGTCTTCTTTATTCTGCATTGGAAAAATAGGGGCCATTGTATAATTTTAATGAAAATCCAAGATTATAAATGTCTAAATGTCATTTTCAAGGTGAACCTGCTAACTGAACAGTTTATAGAACCAGACTCATCCATCAAAATGTTGTATTGTGTAGCTAGATCACAGGCACTCAGTAAGTGTTTACTAGATAGAATTATGCTTAATTTTAAGTGATATTTTTGATTCAATAATACATTTTGAAATCAACTTTATTGACTAATATTTTTACCAAATGCTAATGCCTATAAGACAAATGTTATTTGAAATTTTAAGAGATACATATAATAATGAAATAATTAAAAATCATTATATAATAACAAATTGTCTGCATTTAGAAGTCTAAAAGTGTTTTTTATTTAAAATTTTTTCTTATTTTACATACCAACCCCAGTTTCCCCTCCCTCACCTTCTCTAGTCTCCCTCATTTCTCCCCAATCCTATCCCCAATACACTATTTAAAGGGAGTAAGGCCTTCCTTGGCGGAGTCAATAAAGTCTGGCATAGTAAGTTGAGGTACGACCAGGCCTTTCCTCCCTTGCATCAAGGTTGAGCAAGGTATCCCACAATAGGGAATGGATTTTAAAAGCCAGTTCATGTACCCGGGATAATTCATGGTCCCACTGTCAGGGGCCACACAAACAGAGCAAGCCACACAACTGTCATCCACATTCAGAGGGACTAGTTCATTTCTATGCATGTTCCCTTAAACAGACTGAGAAAAAACTCACAGAAACATCACCCTTTATAATAGCCAAATAACATAAAATAATTTTGGGGTAACATTAAGCAAACAAGTGAGAGACCTTTATGAGAACTTTAAGTCTTTGAAGAAAGAAATCGAGGAGGATATCATAAAATGGAAAAATCTCCCATGCTCTTGGATAAGTAGAATCAACATAGTAAAAATGGCAATCCTACCGAAAGCAATCTACAGATTCAATGCAATGCCCATCAAAATCACAACACAATTCTTCACAGACCTCAAAAGAATAATACTCAACTTTATATGGAGAAACAAAAAAAAAATCCAGGATTGCAAATGCAATCCTGTACAATAAAGGAACTTCTGGAGGCATCACCATCCATGACTTCAAGCTCTATTATAGAGCTATTATAGTAGAAACAGATTGGTATTGGCATAAAAAACAGACACATGGATCAATGGAATAGAATTGAAGACCCTGACATTAATCCACATACCTATGAACACCTAATTTTTGACAAAAATAAGAAGCCAAAATTGTACAATGGAAAGAAGAAAGCATCTTCAACAAATGGTGCTGGCATAACTGGTTGTAGACACATAGAAGAATAAAAATATTTAAATGTAGATTATACATTATATAAAGATATATATATATATATATATATATATATATAATCTTTGTGACAAAAGGAAAGACACAGTATTGAGGTTACATCAAATGCTGGTGTAATGGTCATGCTGAAACATGGCAGCACTACTGACTGCTCACCTATGCTGCAGAAAAAAAATTATGATTGTGATTAATTTCTTTTCAAATTTTGATCAAAGTTTCTCTGTCCAATTTTCTGCACTAGTTCTGTAAGTCAAATCTTACTGTGGAATTACATAAATCAATGTAGCCAGTACTTCTGTGAAAAATGGAGCAAGGAGGTGGATATAGAAGTAATTTCTGAGTTGTCAGTGACAGATGGTAGTTCTGATCTTATAACCATAATAAGGAAAAGGTCTTACCGTAGCTGTCATAGGCATCCTCATTTACTCCATGACCATAGTCATAGTATTCAGGCACACTGCAACAGATTTAGACAGGAATCAATGATTCTGTAAACAGAAGAATCAGAACTAGAACTTTACAAGATATTCTAAGCCAAATGTGTGCTAAGGTAACTTCAGTAAACTCCCCAGTAAACTCCAGGCATAAACACCATCATAAAAAATACTCAGTGAGAATAATGAAGACTATTGACAAGAAGTGCCTTGACTCTCTCTCTCTCTCTCTAATCTATCTCTCTATCTCTCTCTCTATCTCTCTATCTATCTATCATCTATCTATCTATCTATCTATCTATCTATCTATCTATCTATCTATCTATCTATCTATCATCTATCTATTTATCACCTATCTATATATCTATCTTTCTGTAATCTATCAATCTATCACTTGTCTATTTATTATTTATTTTGGTGCTGTTTCAGTTGCTCTTCACCTCCACCTTCCTATTTGATAAATTAAATTTTCTCTCATCACAAGTCTAAGACTTCAAAAGTTGATAAGAGGAAATATACAGAGTTTATTTTGAAAAAAATGTTGCTGTGCCGATTGATGATCTGATATATGGCATTTACTACTGGCAACATTAAAAATATGCATAATCTTTCCTAGTCTATAAACTTGCCAAATATTTAAGCTTTTTACTTTCACTTAGTATTTCCACATTACATAACTACAAAAATGTGTTTTGTTTCTGTGCACTTGTGTTCTGTTTCTTTTAAGAGAATCACAATGTTCCCCCTACTCACAGTTGTTTTACTTGGCCCTACAGCACTACTGCTTGACTCTCACAGACCTCATTTCAATTAGCGTCCGCCCTTTGCAGTGACTAGCCTTCTCTATGTGGGCTATCACAGCAACATTTCCTGAAGAGATGGCCACACTCATTCTTTCCACCCACAATCCCCTTGCTTCCTTTGAATGATATCAGGCTGCTATTTCCATGGATCCACTGAAAGAATTCTTGTCCAGCTCCTGACATGTTCAAATACAAGAAGACTTCATTGTAACTATCCTCTGAAGTCATGTGACACCATTGGCCATTTTATGCTCCTTTAAATACTCCCCTTGCTTTGAGATATTTCTAATTCATTTCTTCATTTTTCTCTCTTAGTAAATTTCCCCTTTCCCAACCACCAACTCTCATTTATTAGAGATTTTATTAGAAATTTTCTCCTGTTCTAATGCCAAGAGTCCCCTCATCTGTGTCTGTGGTTAATCGCTCACTCTATTCTCATGGCCTCTCAATTGTGTCTCCACCATTGGAACCTCCCCTCTGCTCTCAAGTAGGTGATAGCCTAGTGTACATTTCTATTTGCTTGTCAAAATGAACTTTTTCAAATTCAAAAATGAAAATATGATTTTCTTCCCACCTCATACTTCCTTGTTCCTTTTACATTCTTCTGCCATTATCATTGGAAACTTGTTAGTGTCACTCAAATGACAGGATGTGGGCTCCTCTCTTTCATTTCACGTGTAACGTTTAACCCTATCAGCAGATTCTTTAATTTCTACTTGCATATATGTACAGAACTGGAACATGCAGCAACATTTTCACAGCTGCAGGTATAGTGAAAGAGCTCTGTATTTCTCTCTCAAATGATTTGACATCCTGCTTACTCCTTTTTGTGCCCTGCTTTTATCTTTCTAAAGACATTTACAATTGTCCTTGTTAAAGAGACATTAAATCATTTAAGTTCTCTACTCAAAGCCTATGGATGTCTTCCCAGTGTTCTTTCGAAAAAAAGATGAAACTTTTATAAAAACTTGTTATTTCAGGCCCCACTCTACAAATTTTCCCCTTCTGTACTCAATTCAAGGCCCACCACACTCTAGAATGTTCTCTGATTACAGAAGACTTGCTATTATTCCACTGTCTTTCAATCTGCTGACCTATCATCTGAGAAATGCTTTTCTTCAATGCCCGGTTGTCCTCATTATTTCAGTATTTAACTTATGTCAATTACAAGAGGGTCTCCTGATCATTCTGATGACTAGTACTCAGCCATGTGGCCCCTGCTTGTTCCTTTGGGCACTTGCCAATCCCAGCATATTATCATGTAAACGCACAGCGTGTATTTGCTGATTTTCTTAGCAGCTGTTTCCCACTGGCTGCGTTCAGGCTTACAGGATTGAGCGCTCTGTCTTCCCTTATTTACTTTCTACGACTGCCCGACACTGATTTTCTATATCAATGTTTGGCATATGACAGCCTCTCAAGATTTATGACGCACAAGGGTTAATTATCTAATAGGAGAGTAAGCAACCTGTAAATGAGTGGCTTCGCTCAGCTTGGACATTTTAAGAATAACATGCAAAAACGTAGAAAAGTTACCATTTTGATAATTATTACATTGTAACTGTTACTATAGGTGCCATATCATTTATAATAATATCATATTTTGCCTAAAATATGCCTGGATTAAATTAGTTCTACTACATAAGCATTCTATGAACAAGTTCCCTGCCTAGCCTCGAATTCCTTTTGGGTATAAAGCACTGTGACAGGGAAGTGATTTCATGCCAAATATCAAACTGTATAAGATCTGAATATAGGTATAGGTTGAAAGAAAATACAGAAGGGGCTGAAATGATATGCTTTATGAATAATGTCTTTATTCCTCGAGAGTCTCCTCTTAGGTATCAACAGACCAAGTATTTAAGATTTAATTGAAAGTAAAAGCACAGAAAGAAAAAAAAAGTCTATGCTTTAGAAACTAGATTAAAAAACAGAAAGAAATTTGGTTGCATTTATTTTCCCAGGATTCAATTTATAGTGAACCAACTTTAATCTTAATGAAAGAAGCTGAAAAAAGACAAGACTGCTTAACCCAGCTTTTATTGCTTTGATATTTACATACAAACTATGAAAAATGCTGAATGACAGCTATTCTCCCATCTTTGTATCACAGAAGGTTAACAGCATTCACTGGTAGCTGGACATTTGTATCTTCTTTCACACATATATTTTAATAGAAACTAGGCAATTCTGGGCTGGAGCGATGACTCAGCATTTCAGAACAAGTGTGTTGTTTTTGCAGAGGGACTTGAGTCAGGCTGGCAGCATCTAAGTTAGGAGGCTCCTAACCGCCTCTAACAAGAGCTCCAGGTGGTCCAACAGTCTTTCCTGGTTTCTGTGGACACCAGCATTCATCTATACATACCCCACCCACACATGTACATATGCTAAAAATAAAAATAAACATTAAAAAAGGAATGATACAAACCAACTCAGGGTCCTCACACAGACTCAGCAAATTCCTGATAGTGACTGTGTTAATTTTCTGAGGCTCACAATGTGATAAGCGTAAGAAAACTAATGATCAACCTGTAAAGGGAAAGATGCTGACATTGGTAACAACTTTTTGTGGAGTAAATTTCTAATTCTGTTTCCTGGAGTATACTGTATCAAGACAGTGTTGCTGAACACTATCTGGTGCCATTGCTGTATTATAACATTGGATTGTCATCAAGATTTAGATTAGTGAGGCCAATGGAGGGCAAGAAGGAGCAGCCATGAGAAAGAGTATGACAGGGAAAATAAAATTATTGTTTTTCATGAAAGATATAATCACTCCAAGAGGGAATTGTCACATTCAGATTATAAGAGACAATATGGAGTACCATAGGAAAATGATGTCTCACAGTCATAATGGATTTTGTAGGGCCCATGTCTTTGTTTACTCAGTATTATTTGCATAAGAAGGGTCTTTCTTTGACACAAAGTTCTTTAAGCAATTATCAGACACCCTTCCACCTATATGTCCTTTTTTCACAAAATGAAGAAACCCAAGATGTGTACAGATGTAATGTGAAAACCAAGGTCATTTCAAATTTAAGGACAATCTCTTTTTGTTGGATGACCCACCATTGACTCTCTGAATAAAGAGAAAGCATAGACTGTACCATGAGAAGCACCTCAACTTCAGACTGACCGTGAGATTTCTACCCTGCTGCTTACCTCACAGTTTGTCAAGAAAAATGAATGTGTTTAATGTTGTTTGAGAAAAAATGAAGGAATGAGGGTGAAGAACACTTTGCTAAAAGAGGTTGTCTCTATCTGGTTTGCGTTAGTTCGAGAATTTAAATTGATAGAGGGTTTGGAAATGTAGGCCTTATTGAGATACTGAGTTTTCTATATTTCAACAAGAGATAGCTAATGTTGCTTTAAGGCATTCTTACATTTTTCCATTAGGTTCCTCCACACTGACAGTTCTCCAGACAGCCCTTGCACCTCTGATCATTCACTGTTGGGAAGGAGGCCACACAAATTGTAAAGCCTCCAAAAAGGACTAATGCTACAGTACTCACTTCAGATATGCACATGGATGCATCCATTCACCAGGAGGATACAGAGGAACCTTCCAGGGCCACTGGCATAACTGCCAGAAAAGAGAATCAAAATTGCCAGATAAACAAATCGGAAACTTATTTCATCACTTTTGCCTCCACTTGGCTGGATTTTATAGCTGTCATTGCCACTGAGCCTTCAAGGAGAAAGACACCGGAACCTTACTGGTAGGCCATTTTCTCATAGTGATACATAGATTAATAGAAATGGTTTAATTTAAGATATAAAAGCTAAGCAGGAATATGCCTAAGCCATTGGCCACACAGTATTGTAATTAGTACAGTTTCTGTGTCATTATTAGGGTGTGGGTGTCCAGGAAATGCATGAACAGTCTGTTTACAATTAAAAGCTGCGATATTCTACATTGTGGAGAAGGTAGGTATTTCTCCTACAAAAGAAAGAAGGAAGGTCACATTTGATGATGAGATGATCTAGTAATATAATACTTCTTGTTATCTCCTCTAAAATGGTCAGTCCTTTCCTTCCTAAGAAACTGAGTGGCTCAACATTTTATAGTGCCTTTTATGACTGTGGCCGCATCCAGAGTGGTACTACAAATTCATTGCACTTTACGTGAAAGTAAATTCCCTTTCCTTTCCTTCCACTGCATTTTCATGGTACTGGTTAGAAATATCACTGACTAATTCCACTTTGGATGACTTGTGTTAGTGACAGTCTCACCAGCCAAAGTCTTTGCGTGGAGAGGTAGAATTGAGTGCACCTGTCATCCCCTGTCAATTAGGAAACCGACAAGCGCTCTCTATGCCACTCACTCAACTGTGGAACATCTTTGATATGAAATTTTAACCCATACCGCACATAATAAAGTTGACAATAAAAGAAATCCCATGATGGTTAACAGGCATTTAACAAATATTTGTTGAGTGGATGAAAAAAAAGATAGAATAAAAGGAAGTTAAGGATGAGAGCATTGTCTTTCAGAATCAGGAATATAGAAACATTTTTTTTTTCTGAAAGAGACAAGGTATAGGAAGGACATTTGTTTGTGTTGAGAACAATGGAACAGAAATACACACACAAAAACAATTCACTCATGTCGTTTTTGATGTAAATGATTCTAGTTAAAATTTGTAACAAATTATTTATTATTCTGATAAGGTTCTTGTCTCTTAAAGTCCAATCATTCTTCATTTATTTTCAAATATTTACTGATGTTGTAGGTTTAAGTGTAAAAGTCACTAACTAGATATTGTTTGATTAAATGATGAGAAAATTCAGATTTTGTATATTTACCAGCTCTTAGAAATATTTTATCTAATATGGCCACAACAGTAGTTAAGCTCTAAGTCACCAATAATGTTATAATTTTAATTAGGACTGCTATAATAATAGCTGTGTTGAGAAACCTTATACTCTATATTTTATAAAATATGAGATACAAATTAATCATTTGACAATTGAGTAACCAAGCTGTGTTAATGCTGAATTCATTGGTCCTCTGTGACTTCAACTAAATAACAGGATCAGGGAGAGAAACATGATGATACATACCATAATTTTATAAAATAATAAAATAAAATTATAAACATAATATTATATTATGCTTAAGGTCAATTGAAAATTTTATTTTATTTTAAGTATATATGGAATATGTATATATATATAAAATATATATAGAATTCAGCATGGTATTTTGATATTTACAAATAGAATAGTGATTGCTATAGTTAAGCAAATTAAAGTGTTAAAATAATGAAATAATATGAAAATCATATGTAGAGATTTATAAAATTGATGCAACTACACTTATAATTTAGGAAGTCATTCTCAACTGTTTTCCTATGGTTACTCTTCAATATTGATTTCTTGTATTGACAGAAATATATGAAGCAAAATTGTTGAACATAGGTGAATTTTCAGCCTAGCACCCAACCTCAAATTACCAATTGGATTTTCTTTTCTTTCCATATTCCTATATAGAGGCTCAATTCCTTCTGTTAAATTTCACGAGCTCTGTGAAAATCCCTGTTTACAAAGCCATAAAGATTTAGTCTAGGCTAATGAGAACAACACACAGGTCTTTGTGTCCTTCAGTAGCATTCAAACTGTTAATTGATCATTACAGGCATGGAGAAAGGGGAGACTGTATCAGACATCTTATCAGGTTTGTGTGTGTGTGTGTGTGTGTGTGTGTGTGTGTGTGTGTGTGTGTTAGCCTCCTGGTTCTGATGGTTATCCCTGAGTGTTCTCTAGTCAGGGGAATCTTCTGTTATTTCTAGTAATAAAAATAAAATTCTCTAACACAGCATCAAATTGTGCAAACCTATACCTATTTCAAAACCTATTTGCTAGGAGAATTTAAGCAATGATTCCATGCATCTATTCCTTGTATTTTCCCTCAGAAACCATCAATATGTGTTCCTCCTCACTCATCTCCCAAAGTATCCTTCATGTTCATTATCCCCAGCTGTGCAGAGTAATGATATAATGACCATAAAGCCACAATGATAGCAAAACAAAAGCCTGGCAGCTACATAAAGATGAATACATTTTGTCTATTTTGTAAAATATCATAATAAAAATCAAATGGAAGAGACTGAAAATACTGTGGTGGGAATAATGGTGTAGCAGAAAACCAATTAAGCAAGTATGAAATATTCTTTCCTTATTTTTTCACTTACTGAATACGAATAATACTAATACTTCAGAGTTAGTAGACATTGCCCAGATCAGAAAGAACAAGGGAGCCTTAAGGGAAATATTAGACATAACTCAGACAAGAGAAAGGGAGGCAGTTGCTGCTGCTTCAAAGTATCCAGGGAGATAGTACTTGGAGTAGTCATCCATGTTCAACATGGAGCAAGAAATGGGGACAGATCTTTAAGAATTTGTCTTTGTTTGATGGTCAAGAGTCTAGACTTAATCATAGCAGCAAGTAAAGACATCATGTGGCGTGAGAAAGACAGGGATACAGATGACAAGAAACTAGTCCTTTTTCTGTTTCATTGTGTCGAGAATTTGAGATGGGAATCTCCCACTCAATGGTAACTCAACTGTGAGAGACAAAGAGTTCAGTCTCAAGGGTGGCAAACAGTAAAGCCTTCATTGTCTGACTTATGTGTAGGAAATTAAACATTTTATGACAAATCGTTTTATTATTTTAACCCACTGGTATGAGACAGAATATTTCAATGTAAAAGTTGAGAGATGATCTTTTATGTAAATGCCATTTGAGGGCAATCATTTAATCCCTTTGTACTCCAGGATCCATGAATTTACTGGTAATAATTTATAGCCCTCCAGTATTAAGGATATGACTTGTGATAACCCCATAAGTCTTTACTACATATCAGGTGCTCAACTGCTCGGAATAATGGGTGAGTCTCCTACCAATAAAAACATAGCCACATAGCTTTACTTTTAATAGTCATAAAAGTTGACATACCAAGGAGGCTTTCATTTTGAAATATTCTGAAACATTAAATAGCTACATATGCCTCCCTAAGTTTCATTTGACTGTAATCAGTGTTCATAGGATGAAATATAGGCTGATTATTCATGAGGTAAGTGACATATTTGTTCTGCTCATAGATTAAAGATCAAGATAGATGATCTATATAAGGCATCCAGTGTAGAATTATTATCAGCTTGGCAATGATCTTCTTTGCATAAAATGGGTATTTTCAGAGTGCTTCACAGCAAGCAATAAAGAAATGCATTTCTGCAAGCCACTATTTGGGGATGTTACACTATTCAAACATTTTTTACAAATAAACTCCTATTATAGGCACTATTTTATCATTTATTATCAATTTAGTTTATTATATTTTGCTTGTTTTGACCCTTTATTGCATAACTGAAGGGTGAGAAATTTTATGAGGACATTAATATTCTGTTAGTTATCATTATAACAAGGCAATTATTTTCTAGAAACAAGACTATCAACTGACTGATTAACTAGGTTTCATGGCACATGACACTGTTAAATGAACTGTTACATGCATTTGGTACAAACTTGTAGATGTTAGTCAATCCTGGTTTGGAGCACACACGACTCAAACTGCATACACATATTCATATTTTTGTTTGATTCATAATTTATGTATGTCAATAGGATTTCAGTGCTGTAAACATTGATATGATTTCTACTTAATTAAATAGGATAGGAGTTGTAGTTTGAGTGAAATTGGTCCCATAATATCATAGGAAGTGGCACTATTAGGAAGGATAGCTTTGTTGGAGTGGGTGTGGCCTTGTTGGAGGAAGTGTTCTACTATGGGGGCAGACTTTGAGGTTTCCTATGCTCAGAATACCACCCAGTGTCTCGGTTGACTTCCTGTTATCTGAAAGATGTAGGACTTTCAGCTACTCCAGCACTATGTCTGCCTGCACACCACCATGTTCCCTGTCATGATGATAAGGGATTGAACCTCTGAAACTGTAAGCGAACTACCCCAATAAATTGTTTTCTCGGCGAAAGTTGGCAGATGGAGAACCCACAACAATGACACCAGGACCTATCTCTTCTGCATGTATTAACTTTTTGAGAACTGAGTCTTTTTGAATGCACTCCTTCCTAGGCCAGGAGGGATGGGGGTGGGCCTTGGACTTCCAACAGGGCAGGGCACCATGCCCTCTTTCAAG
>PVIU01007055.1:0-95306 GCA_004026605.1 Ondatra zibethicus | reverse complement strand
CTGCCCAAGGACCTAGCTGGGGACATCCCCGTGGACACCTGGTATCCCCTCTAGAGCCAAGTCTCTTGCCAAACCTAAAATGGCTCCCTTAATGTAGATATCTTCTTCCCTGCTCCTATATCTGCCCTTCCTCCATCTCCACCCTCCCACTCCCCCAAGCTCTCCCCAATCCTTCCCTTCTCCCTTCTCCTTCTCCCCTTCGCCCAAACCCACCCTTACCCCTACTCCCACTCCCATGCTCCCAACTTTTGCCCAGCAATCCTTTTTCCTTCCAATTTCCAGGAGGATCTATATATGTTTTTCTTTGGGTTCACCTTGCTATTTGGCTTCTCTAGGCTTGTGAACTATAGGTTTAATGTCTTTTGTTTATGGCTAGAATCCACTAATGAGTGAGTACATACCATATTCATCTTTTTGGGTCTGGGTTATCTCACTCAGGATAATGTTTTCTATTTCCATCCATTTGCATGCAAAATTCAAGATGTCATTGTTTTTTACTGCTGAGTAGTACTCTAATGTGTATATATTCCACACTTTTTCTTTATCCATTCTTCTGCTGAGGAGCATCTAGGTTGTTTCCAGGTTCTGGCTATTACAAATAATGCTGCTATGAACATTGTAGTATGATTGGGCATCTCTTGGGTATATTCCCAAGAGTGGTATTGCTGGATCCTGAGATAGGTTGATTCCCAGTTTCCTGAGAAACCGCCACACTGATTTCCAAAGTGGTTGTACAAGTTTGCATTCCCACCAGCAATGGATGAGTGTCCCCCTTACTCCACATCCTCTCCAGCATAGGCTATCATTGGTGTTTTTGATTTTAGCCATTCTGACAGGTGTAAGATGGTATCTCAAAGTTGTTTTGATTTGCATTTCCCTGATTGCTAAGGAAGTTGAACATGACCCTAAGTGTCGTTTGGCTATTTGAAATTCTTCTGTTGAGAATTCTCTGTTCAGTTCAGTTTCCCATTTTTAAATTGGGATAATTAGGATTTTAATGTCTAGTTTCTTGAGTTCTTTATATAATTTGGAGATCAGACCTTTGTCTGATGTGGGGTTGGTGATGATCTTCTCCCATTCAGTAGGATGCCTTTTAGTCTTAATGACAGTGTTCTTTGCTTTACAGAAGCTTCTCAGTTTCAGGAGGTCCCATTTATTCATTGTTGCTCTTATTGTCTGTGCTACTGGGGTTTTACATAGGAAGTGGTCTCCTGTGCCCATGTATTGCAGGCTACTTCCCACTTTCTCTTCTATCAGGTTAAGTGTGGTCAGATTTATATTGAGGTCTTTAATCCATTTGGACTTGAGTTTTGTGCATGGTGATAGATAAGGATCTATTTTCATTCTTCTACAGATTGACATCTATTTATGCCAGCACCATTTGTTGAAGATGCTTTCTTTCTTCCATTGTATAATTTTAGCTCCTTTGTCAAGAATCAGGTGTTCATAGGTTTGTGGGTTAATATCCGAGTCTTCAATTCGATTCCATTGGTCAATGTCTCTGTTTTTATGCCAGTACCAAGCTGTTTTCATTACTGTAGCTCTGTAACAGAGTTTGAAGTCAGGGATGGTAATGCCTCTGGAAGTACCTTTATTGTATAGGATTGTTTTGGCTATCCTGTTTTTTTTGTTTTTCCATATAAAGTTGATTATTGTTCTCTCAAGGTCTGTGAAGAATTTTTGATGGGATTTTGATGGGGATTGTGTTGAATTTATAGATTACCTTTGGTAGAATTGCCATTTTTACTATGTTGATCCTACCAATCCAAGAGCATGGGAGATCCTTCCATTTTCTGGTGTCCTCTTCAGTTTCTTTCTTCAAAGCCTTAAAGTTCTTGTCAAATAGATCTTTCACTTCCTTGGTTAGTGTTACCCCAAGATACTTTATGCTGTTTGTGGCTATTGTGAAAGGTGAAGTTTCTCTGATTTCCCTCTCTGTTTCTCTATCCTTTGTGTATAGGAAGGCTACTGATTTTTTGAGTTGATCTTGTATCCTGCAACATCACTGAAGGTATTTATCAGCTGTAGGAGTTCTTTGGTAGAGATTTTGGGGTCACTTATGTGCACTATCATATCATCTGCAAATAACGAAAGTTTGACTTCTTCCTTCCCAATTCGAATCCCCTTGATCTGCTTATGCTGTCTTATTGCTATTGCTAGAACTTCAAGCACTATGTTGAAGAGATATGGTGAGAGTGGACAGCCTTGTCTTGTTCCTGATTTTAGTGGAATGGCTTTGAGTTTCTCTCCATTTAATTTGATGTTAGCTGTTGGCTTGCTGTATATTGCTTTTATTGTGTGTAGATATGATCTTTGTATCCCTAATCTCTCCAAGACCTTTATCATAAAGTGGTGTTGAATTTTGTCAAATGCTTTTTTAGCATCTAATGAAATGATCATATGGTTTTTTCTTTCAGTTTGTTTATATGATGGATTACATTGATAGATTTTCATATGTTGAACCAGCCCTGCATCTCTAGGATGAAGCCTACTTGATTATAATGGATAATTTTTTTGATGTGTTCTCGGATTCGGTTTGCCAGTATTATATTGAGAATTTTTGCATCGATGTTCATGAGTGAGATTGGTAATTCTCTTTCTTGGATGAGTCTTTGTGTGGTTTTGGTATCAGGGTAACTATAGCTTCATAAAAAGAGTTTGGCAGGGGCTGGCAAGATGGCTCAGCGGTTAAGAGCACTGACTGCTCTTCCAGAGGTCCTGAGTTCAATTCCCAGCAACCACATGGTGGCTCACAACCATCTGTAATGAGATCTGGTGCCCCCTTGTGGTGTACAGGTGTACATGGAAGGAATGTTGTATATATAATAAATAAATCTTAAAAAAAAAAGAGTTTGGCAATGACTCTTCTGTTTCTATTATGTGAAACACCTTAAGGAGTAAAGGTATCAGCTCTTCTTGGAAGTTCTGGTAAAATTCTGCATTAAAACCATCTGGTCCTGGGCTTTTTTTTGGTTGGGAAGTTTTTTTGACAGCTTCTATTTCCTCATAACTTATAGGTCTATTTAAATTGTTCACCTGGTCTTGATTTAATTTTGGTATATGGTATTTATCTAAGAAAATGTTCATTTCTGTTACATTTTCCAGCTTTGTAGCATATAGGCTTTTGTAGTAAGACCTAATGATTCTCTGAATTTCCTCAGTGTCTATTGTTATGTCCCCCTTTTCATTTCTGATCTTATTAATTTGCGTGTTCTCTCTCTGCTCCTTGATTAGTTTGGATAGGGGTTTGTCCATCTTGTTGATTTTCTCAAAGAAGCAGCTCTTTGTTTCATTGATTCTTTGGATTGTTTTCTGTGTCTCTATTTTGTTGATTTCAGCCCTCAGTTTGGTTATTTCCAGTCTTCTACTCCTCCTGGGTGAGTCTGCTTCTTTTCTTTCTAGAGCTTTCAGCTGTGCTGTTAAGTCTCTAAATGTGAGCTTTCTCCGTTTTTTAAATGTGGGCACTTAGTGCTATGAACTTTCCTCTTAGCACTGCTTTCATAGTGTCCCATAGGTTTGGGTATGTTGTGTCTTTATTTTCGTTGAATTCAAGGAAGACTTTAATTTCTTTCTTTATTTCTTCCCTGGTTCAGTAGTTGACTGTTCAGTTTCCATGAGTTTCCATGAGAAACCCCTGCAGCCGTTGCCCTCACCACTTTGTTCCCAGACCCTCAGCCCTTAAGCAGGCGGAGTTGGGGAATCCTATGACCCCGCAGATTGAAAGGGGTGCTTGGGGGTAAGCTGGGAAGGGATATGTAGAGGAAGCCAGTAGCCAGGGAGAAGCCCCGCTGAATGGCCAGAAAGTTTAGGGGATTGAGGGTGCCTGTACTCTGTTCCTGGGGTGTCCGGCCGGCCAGGCAGGTACACACTTACCCGTCCGGATGGATCTCCTGGTCCAGGCTATACATGTTGGTTTTAACCCAAGAGAATGCACTGCCTTTTTAAAAAATCTAAATTAAAAAAAGCTTACCTATATCTGAGAGCCAGGTCCAAATCAGACCTTCAAGGTGCCTTTGCACCCAGAATTCACTTCTTTAGTCAGAAATATTTATTGCAAGCCCTGTTAGTTACAGCAGTCAGTAGTCATGGTTATCGTTGTTGGACACTACATGGAAGAAGCACAATGAGCTAAGCAAACGGACCACGGTCAGTCTGCCCAGAAAGTTCTTCCCCTGAGCTCTTCAAATGACCAGCTCCACCTCACCATGCTCATCAGTGCCAGTTATAACCCCTGTAGACATATCTTTTGGACATTCCATGTAAAAGTCATTTGTAGCAAGTCTTTTTCTGTCCTGCCTTTCAGTTCCCAAATAACCACACAGAGACTTATTATGAAAGCTTGGGCAATAGCTTAGGTTTTTTACCTAACTAGTTCTTATAACAACCCATTTCTATTCACCTATGGTCTAGCTCATGGCATCACCTCTCTTCCATCTTGTACCTCCTATTCCTTCACATCTCTTGGCTTCTTCCTTCTTCGTCTCAGTGTCCTCTCCTCCCTGAAAATCCTGCTGAGCTATTGGCTGTTGAACTTTTTATTAAACCAATCCGAGTGACACGTCTTCACGGTGTACAAAGAGATTACTCCACAACAGCCATGGGCAGTTATGCTACTTGTCAACTCTTCTTTATAGCATGCACTGCTATTAGAGAACATCTTTAAAATTTTAATTAATTAACATTTTAAGTTAAAATATAATTGCAGCATGCCTCCCCTTTTCTTTCTTTCCTCTAGGCGGTCCAATGTTCTTCTCTTTGATCCCTACCGTGTCTCTTTACCTAATCTCAAATTGATGGCTTCTTTTATTATTATTGTTACACACACACACACACACACACACACACACTACAACCTACCCAGTCAATTTTTTTGTACTGGATAATAAGGAGCTCATTTGTGGGAGAGGCTAATTCTCCCTCTCTCGGCAGTCATTAGCTGCCTGTAGTATTTCCCCTTCCTTCTTAGCCTGTGAGTTGATATTGTCATTGTTTCCTTCTTGTTCATGCAGCTCTTTCTAAGACAAGCAGTCTCGCAGCAGACCTCTTCATACTCTGCCCCTTACAGTCTTTCTGCCCTCTTCTTCTCTGTTCCTGGAGCCATAGGTGCAGGAGCTGGAGTACTGGGAAACATGAAAGTTTTCTTGAGCCAGATGAACAAAGAGATGAAACACACATGCAACAAAGATTGGCAATCACAGCAGAAGCCCATGGGACACAAGCTCGGGCAACCAGGAAAGGAGTTTAGAGTTTAGAGAATCCGGATAGAACTCACTTCTGATGGCCTGGTCATCAGAGAATAATTGTAAGAGCTTGAACCTTTTTTTTTTTTTTAATAGAAACAAGGTTTCTTTATGTAACAGCTCTGACTGTCCTGTAGACCAGGCTGGCCTCAAACTCACAGAAAGCCACCTGCCTCTGCCTCCCAAGTGCTGGGAATAAAGGTGTGCACCACCACTACTTGGCGGCTCTTGAACATTTAATAAAATTATAAAGTATTTTTTTTATTTTTTCCATGATATTTATTGAGCTCTACATTTTTCTCTGCTCTCCTCCCTGACACTCCCCTCCCTCCTTCAACCCTCCCCCAAGGTCCCTATGCTCCCAATTTACTCAGGAGATCTTGTCTTTTTATACTTTCTACTTCCCATGTAGATTAGATCTATGTAAGTCTCTCTTAGTGTCCGCATTGTTGTCTATGTTCTCTGGGACTGTGACTTGTAAGCTGGCTTTCTTTGCCTTATGTTTAAAAACCACCTATGAGTGAGTACATGTGATAATTGTCTTTCTGTGTCTGGGTTACTTCACTCAAAATAATGCTTTCTAGTTCCATCCATTTTCCTGCAAAATTCAAGCTGTCGTTATTTTTTTCTGCTGTGTAGTACTCCATTGTGTAAATGTACCACATTTTTTTTTATCCATTCTTCGATTGAGGGGCATTTAGGTTGTTTCCAGTTTCTGGCTATGACAAACAAAGCTGCTATGAACATAGTTGAGCACATGTCCTTGTGGCACGATTGAGCATCCTTTGGATATATACCCAAAAGTGGTATTACTGGATCTTGAGGAAGGTTGTTTCCTAATTTTCTGAGAAATCGCCACACTGACATCCATAGGGGTTGTACGAGCTTGCATTCCCACCAGCAATGCAGAAGTGTTCCCATTTCCCCACAGCCTCTCCAGCGTAAGTTGTCATCAGTGCTTTTGATCTTGGCCATTCTTAGAGGTGTAAGATGGAATCTCAGAGTTGTTTTGATTTGCATTTCTCTGATGACTAAGGATGTTGAACATTTCCTTAAGTGTCTTTCAGCCATTTTAGATTCCTCTGTTGATAGTTCTCTGTTTAGGTCTGTACTCCATTTTTTTAAATTGAATTATGTGTTCTTTTAGTGTCCAATTTCTTGAGTTCTTTGTATATTTGAAGATCAGACCTCTGTCTGATGTGGGGTTAGTGAAGATCTTTTCCCATTCTGTAGGCTGTCGTTTTGTCTTGTTGACCATGTCTTTTGCTTTACAGAAGCTTTTCAGTTTCAGGAGGTCTCATTTATTAATTGTTTCTCTCAGTGTCTGTGTTGCTGGGGTTCTATTTAGGAAGTGGTTCCCTGTGCCAATGCATTCAAGTGTACTTCCCACTTTCTCTTCTATAAGGTTCAGTGTGGCTGGCTTTATACTGAGGTCTTTGATCCATTTGGATTTGAGTTTTGTACATGGTGATAGATATGGGCCTATTTTCATTCTTCTACATGTTGATATCCAGTTATGCCAGCACCACTTGTTGAATATGCTTCCTTTTTTCCATTTGATATTTTTTGCTTCTTTATCAAATATCAGGTATTCGAAGATGTGTGGATTGATATCTGGGTCTTCTATTCGGTTCCAAAAATTATAAAGTATTTTAAATGACTTTGGTGATTACAATAAGAACAGCACCCATAGGTTCACATATTTGAATGCTTAGTCAACTAAGGAGTGGCACTATTTGAAAAGATTAGAAAGATTATGAGGTGTGGCCTTGTAGGAAGGCAGAGGTGTGTCACTGGGGGTCTTCAGGTTTCAAAAGTTCATGCCAGGCCCAGTCTCTCTCTTTGTCTCTGCCTAGGGATCCAGATGCAGAACTCTCCGCTACTTCTCCAGTACCATGTCTGCCTGCATATGACATATTTCCTACTGTTTTATGCTGCCCACCATGATGATAAAGATCTAAACCTCTTGCTGGGCAGTGCTGGCACACGCCTTTAA
This sequence comes from Ondatra zibethicus, assembly GCA_004026605.1. Taxonomy (NCBI): domain Eukaryota; kingdom Metazoa; phylum Chordata; class Mammalia; order Rodentia; family Cricetidae; genus Ondatra; species Ondatra zibethicus. Next base: position 88,070 of record PVIU01007055.1, on the reverse strand, counting down.
TCCCAGCACTCGGGAGGCAGAGGCAGAGGCAGATAGAGCTCTGTGAGTTTGAGGCCAGCCTGGTCCACAAGAGCTAGTTCCAAGACACAAACCTACACGGAGAAACCCTGTCTCAGAAAATAAAACAAAACAAAAAAAGCAAGCCCACAATTAAATGCTTTCTTTTATAAGAGTTGCCGTGGTCCTGGTGTCTCCTTACAGGAATAGAATGCTGACAACAACAGTGACCAACTCGGAAGGTGTGACTAGTCTGATGAGCTAAATTAATAATTCTGGTCTTCAGTGATGACCATCACTGTATATGCAAACAAATACTGTTGAAAGTACTCTAAATAAAAAGCTTACATCCTAATGCTGGTATGATGGGTCCAGCACTGTTCTAGATACATCCTGCATGCTGAGTTGATCCCCACACAATCCTGTGTGATAATACTCTTTCTCCCTTTTAGGGATGTTAACTGAGAGAGAACCATCCAAGTTCTGCTGTGAATAAGTGTGGAGCATCAGTTAACATGGGATGCTATGCTATGGAGACATGAATGTCAGAGTCTTTAAAGCAGTCTTGGACTTGGACTCATTTATTCTCTGTTTCCTATTGTGGATCAACATTTCTAAGGAATAATTGAACCCTGTTTTGTGAAATATTATCTATTAGTCATGGAAATGTACTTATGAAAATGTTACTAGTAATACAAGCAGAGCACAATAATTTAAATAAAATTTTATGAATAGTACAAACTTGGGTTACCCAGGTTCTACTCATGGGGAGTTTTTGGTGGATTGCACATAACAAGGCTGGAGCTTCATTTATTCTGTGGGGAGAGTAGGGATCCTGGACGAAAAGAAGCAGCCTTCTTCTCCCACATCCCTGGCTCTTTAGGGATGAGAATGAGGAATGTTTAATATCTGTCCTTGTCTCTTCTTTAATCTTCATTCCTGTGGAAACGGTGGGGCATTCATGAGATTTCAATAAAAACCTGGAACCACTGGAGACTGCATTCAACAAACGTTTACAAGGTACCTGGAATGAGACTGTCAATGTTGATAACCATCAATTCCAGCCTTGGTGTGGTGGTGCATGCCTATAAACCCAACCCTGGCCTCATGGTGCTTGCCTATAAACCCAACCCTGTCATCATGATGCATGACTGTAATCCCAACCCTGGCATCATGGTGCATGACTGTAATCCCAACCCTGGCCTCATGGTGTATGACTGTAATCCCAACTCTGTCATCATGGTGCATGACTGTAATCCTAACCCTGGCATCATGGTGCATGACTGTAATCCTAACCCTGGCATCATGGTGCATGACTGTAATCCCAACCCTGGCATCATGGTGCATGACTGTAATCCCAACTCTGGCATCATGATGCATGACTGTAATACCAGCCCTGGCATCATGGTGCACACCTGTAATCCCAACCCTGGCCTCATAGTGCATGCCTGTAATACCAGCCATGGTATCATGGTACATGCCTGTAATCCCAATCCAGGCATCATGGTGCATGCTTGTAATCTCAGCCCTGGACGGGGTGCATGCCTGTAATCCCAGTATTTGGGAGAAGCATCTTCCTGGTGAGACATGAACCAATGACAGGCTAAAGAAATAATTGTTCCTAAATCGATCTTGGTGAACAAATGACTTCAACTGGAGTTACAGGAGCATTGGTGAGAGATGCTTATAGGAGCGTGAGCAATTTAGAGGTGGCTACACCACTGAAGAGGACACTCCCTCCTAGCAATTGCCAACCACGTACATATCCTCAAGGAGTGGACTAACCTGGTGTGAGCCGTGCCGGAGCCCCTCATGTTCCCTGTGAGCCATTGCTTGTCAGTCCCTCGTGAACCTTGCAAACCCTCTCTTCCACGAGGCAATATTATGGATCCAATCTTGTGGAAGCCTTGTGTGGCTCACACAAATAATCACAGTTGATTGTTTTCAAGACACCGATGGCTATGTCATACCTGAAAGACAGTGTTCCACAACCAGGAGGCAGAAGGATCCTACAGGTAGGCCTGAGCTACACAGTGAGACCCTGCTTCTAAATGACTAAATAAAAGGCAGTCTCAGATATCCAGAAAACTACAGTCCAGAAGTCAAGAGCAGAACAGCAGGGCTAGGGAGCAGAGTGGGTGCAATGTCCCATGTGGGTACAGAGACTGATGCCAGCCTGGGGAGGTGGACAGCATACAGGTGGTGAGGGGTCTCAGTTGAGGGTAGATGTCAAAGAATGGGTCAAGTTTTGAAAGGCTCCATTGCAGGAGACTTCAGAGAAAGGACCACAGAGTCCCTCTGTCATATGATGTGGATGAGGAGAGAAAGAAGAAAGCTATGGGTTGGCCGTGATGGTGTGGGAGAGCAACAGAGGGCTCTGAACACTGGGCTGAGGAGCTGAGCCTGGCAGAAGGTGGAGGGCATCTTGTACTAAGTTTGGGTGGTGGGGAGGTGAAGTTGGAGCTGCTGAGAACTTCCAGGTACCATTAGAGGGAGATCATTAACTGGCCTTGACCTATGGCTAGTGAATGCTATTGATTGCTCTAAATGCACAGCTACTCATTGGGGTGTGGAAATAGCAGCGTTTGCTGTCATTGTCTGTGAGTGTGACGATTAAACAATATTGTACTCTCCAGATTGCTAACGGGAAACAGATGGTGCTCTCAAAGGACAACAGTTCCAGGAGCGTTCACTTGAGAAGGACAGTACCAAGATGTAGGTCTGGAGTCTTTGCCAGGGATGCTGTGCTAACCTGGGTCTGGCAGTGGCAAACTGACGCCACACTCCAGGTGCCTCAGACAACGGCAGGGGATGGAGTCCAGAGTTAGACAAGTTCCGAGGAGAAGAGTGGGAACACACAGCAGGAAACCACCGGACAGTGCAGTGGTTCACACCTGTAATCACAGTTCTCAGGAGGCAGAGGCGGGAGGATCATGAGTGTGAGGCCAGCCTGGGCTACATAACAAGGCCTGTGTCAACCAACCAACCAAAGGAGAGATTGCACCTCACTCTTTGCCTCCTCATGCCTCGGGCAGTCCCAGAGTTGAGAAGTCTATGGCGTATGTGGGTTTTCAGGGCGCAGAGGTTGGAGGTTGAGCTTCAAAGAGCAAATAAAAGATATCTGGCACACGGGCTATAGTTAAAGTTCCTTCAAGAATCCTCCCCAAAAATGCCCAGGAGGAAGAGCTTACGAGGAGCCAATTGACCTCACAGTGTGTAATGGCTCAGATATCATATGCTTCCCTTCTGATGCACACAGCAGTGCCAGGCAAGCCACAGGCCAGTGGGGGTATGGTGGGCGTGGGCTACGGTGACACCCTTCCTCCTAACAGTGCCACTCCCTGTGGGGGCCGTTTTCTTCCAAACCACCACAGTGTCTTTTTAGCCCAGTTGGTTTGTATTAAGAAAGAAACTTAAAGCTTTAGAATTATTTATTTAAATGACAATTTCTTTTTTTGTTTGTTTGTTTGCATGTGAGTTAGTGTATTCATGTAGGGGGAGGGGCAGAAGAGAGCATTGTATCCCCTGGAATTGAAGTTACAGGCAGCTGTAAGCTGCCAGACCCAGGTGCTGGGAACTCAATGTGGTTGCTCTCCAAGAACAATGTGAGCTCGGCTGAGCCATCTCTCCAGCCCCAACGAGGCTCTTGAGCCAACCGAATGCCTTTGAGCAGTCTTGTGAACTTTGTGTGTAATTCCTAACAGTGACGATTGCTGAGTGTACTGAAATGCCCGGGGCACACCCCTGAAGGTGTGCATTAGCTGCGAGTGTGCTTGGGAGCCTGTGGAAGAAGCTATTAACCTGACTTGAACTGTGGACGGGGCTCTTACCTACAAGGTGGTCTTCTAGGAAGAACTGCATAAACTATGGTAAGTGGATGCATGTGAAAGCAGGGACATGAAGGGAATACCCCTGCATGTCCACGTTATCTCTGTGGGAAACCAAAGGCCTGGGAGGGAAATTCTTGGCTCATTTTACATGACCAAAGATGATGAGACATAACACCAGGTGTATTCCCTCGCTGTACTTGTCTTTGCTTAAGCTAACTGCAAACGTCACTGCATGCTTTGTTCACTTTAGTAATAAAAATGAGAAGTGCTTTGTTTGCACTACTCGAGCTCAAATGCCTGGGGACCCGTGGCACTCCATGCAGCTCTCAAATGCCTGGGGACCCGTGGCACTCCATGCAGCTCTCAAATGCCTGGGGACCCGTGGCACTCCATGCAGCTCTCACATGCCTGGGGACCCGTGGCACTCCATGCAGCTCTCACATGCCTGGGGATGCGTGGCACTCCATGCAGGTCTCACATGCCTGGGGACCCGTGACACTCCATGCAGGTCTCACATGCCTGGGGACCCGTGGCACTCCATGCAGGTCTCACATGCCTGGGGATGCGTGGCACTCCATGCAGGTCTCACATGCCTGGGGACCCGTGGCACTCCATGCAGGTCTTTGGAATATTCTTCAGTCATGGAGCTTTACTGGCCATGAGATGGGTGGACAAGTGTACAATTTTATTTTTTAAGCATTGTAAGAATTAAGAATTTTTGGACTAGAGCGATGTCTCAATGGTTAAGAGAACTAGCTGCTCTTCAATGTCCGAAGTACAATTCCCAGCAACCACATGGTGGCTCACAACCATCTATAATGAGATCGGATGCCCTCTTCTGGCCTACAGGCAGCATGCAGGCAGAATAATATACATAATAAATAAATCTAAAAAAAAAGAAGAAATTCTCATAAAAATTAAGAATTCTTAATCGTACAGTTAAGGATTGTATGATTCTCAATTTTATAGCGCCTTTCTCGCTCTTTACACTGGAAACTCTGCTTCCAGTTGTACCCTCTCTTTGCGTGGTAAGACGTGGGATAAGCCCAGTCAGGTCTTTGGAAGTGGCTAAGAGCCCAGCAGGAATAGATGCTGACAGTAACCAGAAGAACGTGACAAGGCAGGAGGAAAGGCCAGACTGCTTAGAGGACCTGGAACCGCAGACAGATCTGAAACGAGGCCATCAGGATCCGCTGGCAGAATCAATCATCCATATGGCTTTTCCTCCATTAGCGTCTCTGCTCCCTCCTCCTCAGCTCCAGACACACAGTTCCTTTCCTGTGGGCCCTGTGGTCTGTTCTTGTGGCCATCAGAGTGACTCATACAAGCACACGCCCACGCAATTCTGACCCCATCATGACAGTAACTTCCCTGCATTATGGACTTTTTCCACAGCCTCTAACAGATTATAAAGCACATGCCGGCAAGAATTTGGATGAAAGAAAGAATGAGCACTTATGTATGTAGCTTTAGCTTGAGTTTCTCAAATTATTTCCTGGCAAGTATAATAATCATTATCTTTAAACTGGCATTCCTATGTAAGTCAGCTTCAGATTTCGTATCTAGGCAAAAGCCCAAATAAGCCCTTTTTTAGTTACGCATGGTGTTGCTGTAGCAAAATGAATGGAAGGCAAACTTACGGGAAGACGGGCTTGTTTTGGATTAGAGTCTGAGAGGTACAGTCCATCCTGGTGGGGAAGGTGGCCCAATAAATAGGTTGTGGGGGCAGTGGGAGGGTGAGGCAGCTGGTGATGTTGCAGATGCAATCAAGAGGTCGTGGCTAGAACTAGGGCCCAGAGGTTCCTCCCGCTCTGGCCCTTCACTGGTCATCTAGGCTCCAAATGTCTTAAAGGTTCTGTAGCCTCCAAACATGGAGTGATAGCTGGGGGTCCACTGTTTAAACACAGTGTCTGCGAGAGACGTTTCACATCCAAATTGTCACCATCCCCAGATGCCTGTGTCCTGGGGCTGTCGTCTATTCCACTTTCTTTTTAAAAGAATGTACCTGTAGCACTAATTATAATAGCGTGTCTTCTTCTCAGTGCTGGGAACCGCTCCAAGGGCTGTGTGCGTGCTGCTCAGGCAGTGTGCCGCTGAGGGACACCCTCAGCCTTGTCAAGCGCTCGCTTTGTACCAGGCTGGCCTTGAACTCACAGAGACCCACCAGCCTCTGCCTCCTGAGTGCTGGGATTAAGTATCTATGCTGCCATGCCCGGTGCCTGTCTTGTTTTCCTTCACTCGTATTAAAGAAGAGAAAAGCACAACTTTGTGGGCCAAAGTTATTTAACAAAATTAAACATATGGAGACTGAAGAATTGGATTTGTACCCAAACTCCCTGTAGTAGCAATGTAACAAAACTCTAAAATCTCACAGACGTTTATCAAACTTATCCTCAAACCCTTGTTTCATCTTCATTATGTGATTGTTGGTTAGAAGATACTGTCCAGCAACTGTGGGAATCACTCCAACTATGACAGAGCCCTAGGGATGTCATCCCTTGTTTTCTCCTTGACTCTGGTTTAGAAAGGAAAGGCACAAGCTAAAAGTTCACTCCAGGGCTGGTGAGATGACTGGGCAGGTAACGATGCTGGTCACTAAGTGTGCTGGATGCCTGAGCTCAAGCTAAAGTTCTTAAAACATTTTTAATGCCATATTCTGAGGGTCTCCGAAAGATTTGAAGAATACCTACCTAACGGAAATACATCTCTATATAGCTAGAAAACCTAATTAACATGACGACAAGCTTGACTATTTTAGATGATTATCTATTAACCTATATTTCTCAATTATACATTACATTTTTAAATGAGCTGCACAAACACAATACTTTAATCAAGAGCAGAAATAGACATATAACAAAATTGACCTTAAATTTGTATCAAATAAATCAAGATCCATACTAATGCAAATCTCTATAGCACCTGTCACCAGAGGCATCAAGTGATATTTTCTTGGATATTTTGAACTTAGAGTTCTAAGCATGTAGAAATAGGTTTTTTTTTTTAAAAAAAATCTACCTATATAGTTAGTGATATGACCTTCAGGGCTTTTCTCTACCTTATGGGATAACATCTTTGTGATCCAGAATACTGAGTCACTTACACTAGGAGGTAAAGGTCCAGCGTCAGTGCCAGGCTCAGCCCCTGAACCAGAGTGAGAGCCTGTAGCTGTGAACAGCACTAAGTTTTTCTGTCTGTCCTGCTTCCAGAGGTCCTGAGTTCAACTCCCAGCAAGCACATGGTGGCTCACAGCCATTTGTAGTGAGATCTGGTGCCCTCTTCTGGCCAGCAAGCATACAGACAGACAGAACACTGTATACATAATAAATAAATAAATCTTTAAAAAAAAAACTTTAGTCTTTACTCCACCCAGCCTGTCACTTATTTACCCAGAATACCACTTTGATCTCAGTTGTGTCCAAGGGCCTTTGGAAGTCATGATAAGATTTGGAAATGAACTTCATGTGTGTTGACCTGGTGTTTGCCACCCCCTACTCCTACCTCTCCCCAAATAGTAAACACTTATGGCAAGGAACTCAGGGTGGCCCACGGAGACAGCTTTCTAGGAGCTGAGACCCTCAGTCTGGCAATCTACAATGAATGAATGAATCCTGCTCATAGCCATGCGAACTAGAAGCAAATCCTTCTCCCATGGAGCCCCTGTTGCACCCCTCCCCCCAAAGCCCTGCCTGGTACATTAATAACAGCTTCATATGATAAAATAAAAGATCCTAAAGATACATAATTCTTAGATTTCCAGCCCAGCCATGGGGTCAAACCCACTGAGTGCCAGCTAGAGAAAGATGGATTCACACACTGTACTTAAAATAATCTTCAAGCAGAAATGTTAGGGAATAGTTTTACACCTTCAGGAAAAAGGTTACCTAAATGCCAAACTTCCCAGAAGCCCATGTTGGAACTCAAAGACTGGTGCCCAGAGCATGGCGCCTTCAGGTGTAGCTACAGTCTAACCGAGGCTCCACTGCCCTCCTGTCCTGTGAGATCTTGTCTTGCCTTCTCCTTTGCACTGTGGGGAAGGCTTGCTGCCAGTTTCCCTGCCTTAGGAAGAGATCCTCCTTGATGAAGCCTGCATACCCTTCCTAGGAATCTCATCTTCTCAGGAGACTGCTTCCTCTTCTGTGGAAGACCAAAGATGACCCAGTAGACAGTAGTCACAGGATGTCACTTGGGATCAAACCCCACTCTCCCAAGCATCATTAGCGAAGGCAAACTTGCATTTCTCAGGCTCAGAAGTATAGGAGGCTTTTCTGCTGTTTGCAGTCAGCTTACTTCAATTTCGCCGAGCTCTAGAGAGTGATGGAACAGTTTCTTTTGCCGCATGCTAAGAATGAAAAGATAAACTCAATGGCATAAAACTAAAAAAGACTTCTGTATGAACTTAATGGAGAAAGTAGGATGTAAGAAGAAAGCTGGAAAATTTCCAATATTGCCATCAACAAAGGGCAATTTCCTTAATAGTGTCCAACAGCTCAAAACAGCAAAATAAGTAGGTAAAACCATGTCCTACAGGAGAGAGGATGCAAACAGGTCTAAGATATAGGCAAGTCTGTTCAGCCTCATAAGATACCAAATCAAAATTGCAATGAAATATACCTTAACATTAAAAGATTACGTTTCTTTACTCATTTTATGGCCTCTGTGTGCTGTGTGAACACACTCTTGAAAGTGTGCATGGCACAGCACCCTCATGGAGGGCAGAACAGCTTGTACGAGTAGCTCTATCCTACTGCATGGTGCCCAGTGGATGGTATGCAGCTCTCACACTGAAGCTTGGCAGCAAGTGTCTTTCTTTAGGCACGGAGCCAACTCCTGGCCTCTGGATACCATTTTGAATCTATCAGCTGGCAAACATGAAAGCGTTAGTCCATCCCGCACTATGGGGGAAAGCTCCTCCCCTGGATGTGGGTATAATTTGGCATAAGCTCAGTGTAGGGCGACGTGACAGAAGAGCAGTGAAAATACCAGCACTGAAATCGGGTGTGGCGGTGCACACCCGCAATCCCAGCACTAGGGAGGATGAGGTAGAACGGTTGTCACACTTCCAAGACCAGCCTGTCCTACAGGGCAGACCCGAGGTCGTTTGGGGGGAAGTATTACAAGATCTTGCAGCAAAAAAACAAAGTTAACGTTTGCATAACAACCTCCCCCCGAAGAGTACACCCATACATATAATATACGTTCAAAGATAGTTGTGTAGGTCTGGCAAGATGGCTCAGCTGGTGAAGTCACACATCGTCAAGCCTGATGATCTGAGTTCTACTGAACTGGCGATGAGAACGGAGGGAACCTACTCCCCAACCGTATGTATCAAAGCTCAGTTTTTAAAGGGAAAGACTGAAAATAGGCAATGCGTATAAACAAGGTCCTGTTTAATTCTCTGGCTAAAACGAACAAACAAGGCAATTCTATTTGCGCCGATGGGATGTTTTCAAATCTTGTGTGTGTGTGTTTCCAGAAGGCAACACATGTAATATTTTTGATGTTTACACAATAAACTTGCACACTGTAGGCATACTTGGATAACCAGATAATATTTCTGTAAAAATAGATGAGAAACTAGGAGGTAACATGTTTGCTTCCAGATCAGGGAACTAGATGCCTGGCGTGGGTAGACACAAACTGGAAGCTTATTTTACAGTGTTTTGACTATTTTGGGTGAAATGTTATGAATCAATCCCCTGTTCACAATTGTTAATGAAAAAGGGTAATGTTTTGACACCCAAATTCTCTCTAGAACTTCAAAGGAGGGCGCACTTTCCGGGAGACACAGGCAGAAAAGCAGAGAATTACTCCCTGTGCTTTTAGAGTGCAGCTTAAAATAGAGCATCGCAGAGCTCCCGGCTTAGCCTGCTGATTACTGGTTACAAGACTGTCAGGGATCATTTTCCAAAAGCCAGTTTGAAATTTGCAGTTCCCTATAACCCAGAAGTTTGTGTTTCCTGTGCAGATACTTAAGCTCTAGGGAAAGCGCCAGGCTAGTGGGTTGACAACTCCAAAAAGAGCTGGTGGCAAGCTCAGAGCCCTGGTCCCCAGACAGCTGTTTCCTCATTGTCCTCGGCTGGACCCCACTGCCCACCCTCCTCTTTCTGGGTTCACCCTGTGAGGGTTCTGCAGCTGTGCGCGCCGACAACCCCGCCCCTTCCCTGTAAGTCTGGAACAGCCCTCGCCGGCCACTCTGCAGCTGTGACTCATTGCAAATGCTTCGCGTTCCGGGACGGTCTGCTGTTTTCAGTCTCCCCTGTGGCTGGAAACACTAAGCAAATTGAAAGGGAGGAGAAACAGAGGCCCTAAAATATTGCGGGGATGAGGAAGAAACTGTTAAGAAAGCCGCAAAGAGTTGGTGCAGGAAGAGACCCAGTCTGCCCGGCCTTCTCCCTCCCTCAACTGGTTCTCTGGTGGCTGGAGCCAGGAGCTGAGCCCAGTAAAGCTCCAGTCACAGACCAGAACCCCACCCTGGAGACCATCTCCCGGTCGAAGCTAGTCTAGCAGGAAGAAAAGTGAGCTTCCTTTACACTTAATAGATGTGGTGTTTGCACCCTCCACCACTGTGGTGGTGGGAAGGGAACCCAGGCCCTGGGGCAAGCAAAGCCTGCTTTGTTGTTGAGCGTAAGCCTCCGCCCACTTTCTTGTACCTGTTACAGCTCTTGACTGTCAAGCGCTATCAAAGAAGCTTCTTAAAAAAGGAAGTCATGGGTGATCTGTGTGTCCCGACTCTTTTCGTGTTTGGTGTCAGGTTTCTGTTACTGTGACAGAAACAATGACCAAGAACAATTTCGGGAAACAAACTATTTGCTCTGATCACGGTTCAGCATGGGCAGGAACTCAGACAGGAACCTGGAGGCAGGAGCTGAAGAAGAAACACGGAGGAATGCAGTTTACAGCGCGTCCTCCAGGATTATGTTCAACTACCTTTCTTTCTGTTTTATTTTGTGTGTATCTGTGTTTTGCCTGCCTATGTTTTTGTATCACATAGGTGCAGTCCCCTCAGCAGCCAGAAGAGGGCATTAGATCTCTCTGTGCAGGGAGTTCCAGAGGGTTGTGAGCTGCCTTGTGGGTGGGAATGGAACTCAGGTTCTCTGGAAGGGCGGGCAGTGAACTTCTGTCAACTACTTTCCTTATACCTCCCAGGGCTACCTGCAGGGATGGCACCACCCACAGTGGGCTGGGCCCCCCTACATCAATCATCAAAAATACCCCAGAAACCTGCCTACAGGCTAATACATGGCAGCATTTTCTCAGCTGTGGTTCCCTCTTCCTGGATGACTCTAGCTTATGTCAAGTTACAATTTGAGAAGGTCTGTTATGTCTGTCCCTCAAAACTTAACGTTCGTAAACTACCCCAGGGTGGTCCCACCAGCATCTCTCCACTGTCTTCTGCCATTGAGCTCTGACAATTTGATCCTCCCGAGAGTCTGAATTCTCTTCCTTCTTTGAATTCCAGCAGCTATACCAAGATATGTCTCAACACTGAATGTGCCTCAGTGACTTTAAAAATTGTTATTTATTTTGTGTGTGTGCGTGTCTCCCCTTAACATTTTTTTTTGAGACAAGGTCTCATTATGCAGCCTAGGCGGGTCTTAAATTCATAATCTTCCTGTTTTAAGCTCACAGCGAGCATGTTACTTTTGGGGGATACTTTTTAGATACGGTCTTGCTTGTAACGCTCAGGCTGGTCTGACTTCACGCTGTTCTCGCCTCGGCACCACCTTGAGTGCTGGGATTCCAGGTGTGCAGCACTACAGCTGTCACACAGTGTGTTCTTTATTTCTGTGGCTTCTCCTGTCTCTGTCCTGGGGATGAGATTGGTCTGTGTTCATTGCCACAATAAAAACCAAAGCACCTAAGAGTGAGTAGTAACCTAGGAAAAAGGGTTTATATTAGCTCCAGGTTCTGGAAGGTCAAGGGTGTGGTGGTGGCCTTGACTCAGGGAAGAGAGTTACAACGCTGGGGACACAGGTGGGAAGAGGCTGCTAGGCAAGACAGGAGGCTAGAGCGAAGGGAGGGACCGCCAGCCCTCTCTCTTTTCATGGCTTAACCACCTGTGATGGCTGATCTTGGTTGTCAACTTGAACACATCTGGACTCAACTAAAACCCAAACAGCTGGATACACCTGTGAGGGATCTTCTTGATCGGATTATGTGGAATGGAAATACCTCCCCTAAATCCGGGCCACACCTTCTGGGGGCAACCCACATAAAAGGACATGGGAGGTTTTGTTTTTTGCCTGCTGGCCCTCACTCTCTGTTCATCTGTCCTGTTGCTGAGGCATTCCCTTCCAAGTAGTAGCTTCCTACTTCTTCAGGACTCCATCTTGGACTGAAGACCAGTGGCTCTCTAGGAATCCTCCGAACCCAGCACAAGACGGGCTGCTGAGACATGCTGTCTCATGGACCGAGTAACTACAAGATTCTTGGCCATTCTGCAGGAGACAGCCATTGTTGGACTACCCAGACCACAGCCTGTAAGCCACTCTAATAAATCTCTCTCTCTTACACACACCCCATCAGTTCTGACCCTTTAGACAAGCCTGACTTGACTAACACACCACTTTATTCTCAGAACAAGCTAAGTGGTCCCGTAAGAATTATCTTAACTATTTCTGAGGGCAGGTCATTCATGAAGGACCCCTCCACAAGTGCCTTCTTTTAAAAAAAATTTAAAAGATTTATTTGTTTTATGTATGAGTGCTTTATCTGCATGTACGATTTTATGCCAGAGGAGCACACCAGGTCTCATTATAGATGGTTGTAAGCCACCATGTGGTTGCTGGGGATTGCACTCAGGACCTCTGGAAGAGTAGCCAATGCTCTTAACCTCTGAGCCACCTCTCCTGCCCCATCCCCAGCACCTTCTTAAAGGTCCCACTCAACACTGTAGTATAGACCAGATTTCCCTCATGTGACTTGCTAGGGGACGGACCATATCCCTTTGTAGCACAATATCTGCCAGAATGTTTTCCAGGCCTTCACAGTTCTTATCTGGGGCAGGCACTTACTTGAGCGGAAGACAGATGAATAAGGGCGAAACAACCCGGGGTCAGCACCTGTGTGCCTTAAATATGAGGCACACAGAAGAAGGAGCAACTTGGGAAACCAGGTTTTGATTCCAGGGTTAAATAAAAAACAGCTATTTTAGCAGAGTGGAGTGTGGAAAAAGCTGGCCATGGGTTGGGCAACACAGTAAACAAGGGTGAGGTTTGTTTCATACGTCTTATTGGTGTGTTTTCTTTTTAAAAAAGAGTTCTTTGTGTTACTTTGTTAAGTGTGTGTGTGTTTGTTTGCAGGTGTGCTTGTGTGATTGCAGGTGCCACAAAGGCCCTAAGATCCCCTGGAGCCTCCTGACATGGGTGCTGAGGTGGATCTTGGGTTCTCTGCAAGAGCAGAATGCGCTCTTAGCCTCTGAGTCCTCTCTTCAGCCTCAGCTGGTGACGTTTTATTCATGAGAATTTTGGAGATTTGGGTCTGTTCTTCTTTTTCTGCCATGGGAGGACACATCTCAACAAATGGAAGTTTCCTCTAGACACAGATAGAAAGTCTCCATGCACAGGTGTGTTCTGCTGGGTTTGCTCTTTTGCTCTTCCTCAAATTCATCAGCTCAGAACATCCTGATAGCAGAAAGGCATAGTTTGCTTTCCTCTACACTTTCTCTAATCTGTCAGCCTTTTCCCTTTTAAGTTAGCTTTTACGGGGGTCACTTTAAGATTTCTCTCTGTTAGGAAATAAAGTTTCTACCATTTCTACTCTGACCTTTAGTTTACTTACTAGCTTTGTGATTATGTGGTTTTCTTTTTATCTTCTTTCAGGTGATTACACTGCTAATTTATAAAAGGGCGCTGGGAGTGGTGGTGCATGCCTTTAATCTCAGCACTTGGGAGGCAGAAGTAGGCGGACCTCTTGAGTTCGAGGCCAACCTGGTCTACAAAGCAAGTTCCAGGACAGCCCAAGATACACAGAGAAACCGTATCTCGAAATACCAAAAAAAGAAAAAAACAAGGTCAATTAGTTGCTACTCAGCCTCTCTGAGCTAGCGGTTTTTTACCCCATCCTTTGACCTTTAAGTCTTATTGGTAAATAGAATAATAGAGACTTCATTTAAAGCTACACAACTTGGCCATAGCAGAGCCGGGGCCTCGGGACTGGAAGCCCTGCCAGGACGAGGCCTGAGCAGCCAGTAGAGCACAGTCGTGCAGCTGTAGATGATACCGAAAATATTGGTAGATTCATGTGCAGTCACTAAGATGGCAGAGAAACATCAGAGACCCTGTCTCCCCAAACCAAAAAAGTCTCTCTTTTCCCCTTTCTAAATTTAGACTTTGTTTAATCATTTAAAACGCACATGTGCATGCATGTGTGTGTGTGTGCACACATGAGTGCGAGTACTACAGGATCCAAGATCCCCTGGAGCTGGAGTTACAGGCAGTGTTGAGCCACCTTGCAGGGAGCCGCAGGCAAACGCCATTACAAGATGGTGATTTCACCCTCGCAGTTCAGAGGTAAACAATTCCATATTTGGCAATGCTCCAGGACTGAGTGTCCAGGCGCTTCCCGAATGTGCTTTAACCTTGGGGTCCCTAACCAATCCCGAGGACCCTGGTGCCAGCGGGCATATCTGCAGCCAATTGAGGTGTGAATCGTGTCCCCTTTCCCTATATAAGCAGCCTCCATTCGGAGCTCATTCCCTTCGCTCCCCTTCGCTCCCTTCGCTTCCCGCTTTCCCCTCTCACTTCTGCACTCCCCTCGCTTCCCGGACCCACCTCGCTTCCCGCAATTCCTTCAACTGAGAGGCTCTCCAATAAAAGCGTGATAGGAGAAGAATCCTGAGTGTGGTTGTTTTTCCCGCTGGTCGGGGAGAGCGCCGCACCACCTAATATGGTGGTGGGAACCAAACGGGTCCTCTGAGGGGCAGTACTAGCTCTAAACTGCTGAGCCATCTCTGCAGCAGTTGCCAGGAGGAAACCTTTATGGGGTGCAGCAACTCTTCTGGCAGAGGGGAGGTGTTGCCATCCTGTCTCCTGAGTTGACTCACAGCCTGGAAAAGTCATGGTTCTCAATAGGGTGTTCCTCTTAGTCTGCCAACAGAGCAAAATGAAATGAAATTCTTCCTCCTTCCTGTTCTATGTTCAGAAGCTTGGCTACATAATCAGAGAGCAGACTTTCTATGGTGTCCTCTAGCAAGACAGCACAAGTGTCAGGTGTTATTAGGTGGCCACAGTGGCCTGTGTGCCCACAGACAGGGTTGAGGGAGGTAGAATTGTCAGCTGTGAGGTCACAGAAATAGCTCTCGCCACTTGCAGCAGCCTGTGGTGTTCTCCCAGAGTTTTTAAAGATTTATCTTTTATATATATGTGTGTTGTCTGAGTTTTCTGTCCTACCTGGTTTCTGCAATCATTAAGTCCCAAAGAAATCACACAGAGGTCTACATTAGTTACAAAACTGATTGGCCCATTAGCTCAGGCTTCTTATTAACTCTTACAACTTATATTAGTCCATTATTCTTATCTATGCTAGCCACATGGCTCAATACCTTTTTCAGTGAGGCAGTCACATCTTGCTTCTACCGGGGTTGGGTCAGGACTGCTGAGGAATGGGCTTTCCTCTTCCCAGAATTCTGTTCTCATTGACCCGCCTCTACTTCCTGCCTGGTTGTCCCGCCTTTACTTCCTGCCTGGCTACTGGCCAATCAGCGTTTATTTCAATTATAATTGACAGAATACAGAGCATTCTCCCATATATATAAATGCTATATCTGCATGTATACCTTTATGCGAGAAAATGGCATCAGATTCCATTATAGTTGGTTGCGAGCCACTATGTAGTTGCTAGGAATTGAACTCAGGACGTCTGGAAGCACAGTCAGTACTTCTTACCACTTAGCCATCTCTCTACCCCCTCTCCCAGAGTTTTGGGGATCTAGACTGATGTGAAATCAGGGTTCACTATTTTGATGCTGAAAACAATGTAAGGATTAGTCAGTTTACAAAGGAGAGTTGGAGATTTTATTAAAGATATTTTAATATAGGCTTAAGCATGAAGGTTAGTAGAAAGAGGCATCCAGAAGAGAGTGGGGGGATGGACACACTTGAGCAATATGTTTGGGGATTGCTAAAGAGAGTCAGATTGTCTTCACAAAGCCCTGTATGACTTTTGTGGGTTACTATCTCATTGCTGGGTGGTTCCTGAAGGGCGCTTGGTAGGATTTCCACCCACAGGGAAAGACACAGGAGGCAGAGGATTTCCCCTGTGATATTCTCTGAACAAGTTAAATTTTGTTTGAGATTCTCAGGCTAAGTCTGGGAAAAGGACTGATGCTCAACCCAAGGCTACATACACTGAGGCCTTAAGCTCTCTTTCTGAACCTGGAGCTCACATTGCTTTGGCTCAGTTGGTAGACAGCAAGCCCCACTAGCCCTCCCATCTCTGCCCTATTCAGTGCTGGGATCCAGGCATGTTTGATACCACATCTAGCTTTTCTATGGATGCTGGAATCCCAACTCTTAGCCTTGAGCCATTTTTACAGTCTTTTTCTCTTTCTTTCTTTCTTTCTTTCTTTCTTTCTTTCTTTCTTTCTTTCTTTCTTCTTTCTTCTTTCCTTTCTGTCTGTCTTACTTCCTTTCTTTTTAAAATTTTGTTTTTTTGACACAGGGCTTCTCTGTGTAGCCCTGGTTGTCCTGGAACTCTCTTTATAGACCAGGCTGGCCTCAGACTCACAGAGGTTCCACCCAGCCTTTGCCTCCTGAGCACTGGGACTAAAGGCGTGGGCCTCCACTACATGCTTAGTCAGTTTATTGCAATACAAGCCTTTCAACAGTGTAGAGCAAATTCCTTTTGCTCCCACAGAGGGTGCCTTCAACTGAAGAAACAGATAGCCGGGACATCTAGCTCCCCCATCTAGAGAGCCATATATGCAGTATATGACTGAGTGAGGGCAGAGCTCTTTGGTCCCACGGTGAACTGGCTCACATTTAGCTCCTGCCTTAAGGGACATCCTAATGCCCATGTGGTGGGCTTCCTATAACTTCTCAGTGTTAAACTGTGAAGGCCTGGGGTGGAGAAAATGTTAAATGTCTGTCTTGATTGTAAATATTCTGATATAAAGAGGCAAATCCAAAATATTGGCCAGCTTGGCGAGCCAGACTCTGGCACTATTCCGGAGAAGCAGCTATGGAGTTCTTTGAAGACAAGAAGAAAAGAATAAAAATCAATAACCCTTGTCTAGCAAATTGAGCATTTGCAGACAGACACAAAAGCATGACCCTAAAAGTAACTTGAATGCTGTCATTTGATACTGCCATCTGCAGAGCCTCCTCTGCTGGTTTCCGTATATCTGCAGAGATAATACTCCAGGACACTAGGAAACTGGAACATTATAAGGAGATCCCCACTCCTGAAGACTCCAGCATCCTCCCCAGATGGTTCTTCCACTTCTGTGGGTCAGTATCTCCTTAACTGATGGGGTCGGTTGATCTCAGTTCACCTTAGAACCTCTTATTGTACAACAGCCAGAGAATCTTCAACAGGCATAGCTACTCAGAGGACTTCTCTGACTCTGTCAGGCCACCTCAGCATCCTCAGCCCTCTTCTCTCCCACCCTGCCTTTCTAGTTTCTGAACCCTCACCTACATATCTTTCTGTCAAAAGTTGTAATGTGTCTGTCGCATACCCTATGATGGGAAGGGGCTTTCATTTCTCTGCTCTGAGAACAAACCTAAAAATGTTCTGTTGCAGACTAATCTTGATTTAAAACCTGCCCAAGAAAGTGTAATCTTAAAAGATGTCCCCCTTGTCCCTCTGTGTCTCACATGCACATGGGGTTGGATTGCCATTGAGTGTAGAGCTGTGCCTATCACTGGGGAGGAGCAAGCCTTTTCCCACCAGTAGCTGGGTCCCTCTTTCATGAGAGTGGATGGTGGAATGTGCTTGTCTTCACCTCTTCTCCCCCCAGCATGATAAGCAGGTTACTAAGGAGAGGAGAGAGAGACTCGATTTAGAGGGAAACCAAATCTGTCAGCTTGCACTGATCTGAGAGCCGTAAATTCATTCATGACTCCTTGCCATTCCATAGACCCTAGTCCAGCGACACCTTGACTCCCAATGACACAGCAGGCTTACAGTAATTGCCTTCTGCGGTTTTACTGATTGAAGACAGAGTTTCACAAAACCTAGGCTTGCCTCAGACTTGCTAGATAACCAAGGAAGAGCTTGAGCTTCTGATCCTCCTGCCTCCGCCTCCTGAGTTCTGGGATTACCTGGGCGCTAGGCCAGCGCTCTAATGACAGGTGCACTCCCAGCTTGCTTTCTCTTTGACTCCATTGGACCCTGACTCACAATACTTGTACAATACTTGTCTGAATTCACACTTAAAGGGAGTCAACATGTACTCAATGTGCTTCAGAAGTAGGGTGAGTCTCCTTCAATATTTGCCAAGGTGTCTACATCTCACTTAGATTCTTTGGGCTCTTGCTCAGTATGATCTTTTACTTTGAGAAAACTAGAAAGGCAGAATAGGCTACCAGAGGCCTGGGGATGTCTGGGAGGCTGACGACAGGAGCAGACTGAGAGACAGATCTCTGAGTGGATGATGGAGAAGGCACATGGGCATCAGTGAGGAAATGCTATCGTCCATCCTCTACCTTAATGATGGGTTCTGAGGTGTGAATATCCAGGGTGTGCTTACAGGCTCTTCCTTCTCCTTGCTAAACACTGTCTCTCTGTCTAAATTTCTTGAGTTTGTGTTGAGATAGACTTTCACACTGGCTAGTGTGGAGCTCAGAATGTAGGCCAGGATGGTCGTGAACTTCTGTTGATCTTTGAGCCTTAGCCTCTTGAACACTGAGATTGCAGGTGTGAGCCATACCCAGGCTCCTCACTTGCACAGTGGCAAAGGAAACTGTATGTCACTTCCACTGATTCCAGAATGCCTCTGGGTCTGTCGTTTTGCTGGGCACAATCTGAAATTCCTTTAGATTCTTCATTTCAGCTAGCACTCCTATGGACGATGAATATCACCTATTCACCTCCATACTAAAACTGGTATTGCTCATACTGTTCAGGAGTTACTACGTAGATGTCTGCTGGATCTCTAGAGGACAATAGGTGTCAAACACCCCAACTGAACAACCCAAAATAGATTTCTTTGGCCTTTCCCTACCATTTATAAGCTTGCCTGCATTGTTTTGTATGTGGCTTATCTCTCCAGGGCTCAGCATCAGACGGTTGGTTCTTAGTGTAATATTTACAAATGGTGGGGCCTTTAAAAAGTAAGTTCTAGGTTGGGTGGTGATAGCGCACACCTTTAATCCCAGCACTCAGGAGGCAGAGGCAGGCGGATCCCTGTGAGTTCGAGGCCAGCCTGTCTACAAGAGCCGGGCAGTGGTGGTGCATACCTTCAATCCCAGCACTCGGGAGGCAAGCCTGGTATACAGAGTGAGGACAATCAGGGCTACACTGAGAAACCCTGTCTCAAAAACAAAACAAAAGCAAACAAAAAAAGTCTAGTAGCAGGTGATTAAATTATTAGGGACATTTGCTGTAGGAATTCCTTCAGCCAGTAGCCTTTAAGATACCAGCCCACTTGGTATCTATACTATAAATGCCAATGTAAAGCACGTGCTTTCTCTCTCTTCCGGCTGCTGGATTCAGTTCCTGTTCCGTTTGTGCAGAGGACTGTGATCTGTGAGTCTACCCCTAAATAAATAATACTTTTCATATGCAATTCTGAGCTGGTGTAGGATTTCTCTTTAGTGTCCACCTTCAGGACAGGACTCCCCAGAAGAGACAAATATAATTCCTTTGAAAGAAGTCCTGGTTAGCTCTCCCAAGAGAGTTCTGTGCATACCAGCCTTCTCCATACTCTAGCTCCAAATTTTGTATTAAATCCCCCCATGATGCTATCTAGTGTGAACAGCCCAGGAGATCATCACCAGAGCTGGGCAGGTCTTGGCACCATGCTCTTGAACCTTCAAAATTATGAATTAGATAAACTTGTTTCTTTATGTATTATCTCAGCTCAGACATAGTTACAGCAGCGGAAAGTGGCGAATCCATTACCGTTACCCCTAACTGATGCCACAGCGGTGGCAGGGAGCTTAATAACTCGGGCTTTTCTTCCTCGTGTTATTCACTTATGAATTGAGTCTGACCACGGAGCTCACTTTATTTTTGGCTTGCAAACACTTTGAAGACACTCACTGAAACAGCGTACTTTATACTATCCTCAGGGCAAGTGGGATATACAAATTCTAGACATAAAAACGACTTTAGCAGGGGCTAGAAAGATGGCTCAGACACTAAGAGCACTGACTACTCTTCCAGAGGTCCTGAGTTCAATTCCCAGCAACTATATTGTGGCTCACAACCATCTATAGTGAGATCTGGTGCCCTCTTCTGGGGTGCAGGCAACATACAGGCAGAACACTGTATACATAATAAATAAATAAATCTTAAAAAAAAAAGGACTTTAGGGAAAGAAGCAATTGAAGGACTGGGTTGTTCCCAAAGCCAGAGTGAGTGAGAACTTGTGTGTAGGGATAATGGGAGCATACAAACTCAGATGGCCTGAGCTGATTGGCAGTGAATTAGTCAGGGTTCTTCAGAGGAACGGAACCACTGGTGCACATGTGTAGGTGTGCACTCGTGCGTGCGCACACACACATATTTCAACGAATTTATTTTTTAACTTTTTGCCTATATTTTTATGTGTATTTTTATGTGTTTGGTCTGCATGTGTGCCTGTGCATCATGAACTTGCCTGGTGCTGCAGAGGAGGCAAGAGTGTCGGAGCTGCTGGGGCTGGAGTTACAGGTGGATAGGAGCCACCACATAGTTTTTGGAAACCAAACCTGGGTCCTTTGGAAGATCAGTCAGTGCCCTTAACCTGTGAGCCATCTCTGTAGCCCTCTTCAATACTGTAAGTTAGCTTACTTTAAAATAGCCATGGCAGCTGAGTCCTGAGACTCAGAACCCCGTAGTTGCTTGACTCTCAAGGCTGGGTGCCTCAGCAGTCCATGTAGTCCCACAGAAGCTGTCTCTCATTGGAGAGGCTGACAATCCTGTGGTTGCTCAGTTTACAAGGCCATCCCAATCGGTGACTAAAACCTGCAAGGCTCCTGGGGAGCTGCTGGTCCTTGGCCCGTGATGGAAACCCAGAAATGCTGGTTCTGATACCAGCAAAGAAATCAAGTCCTCAGCAAGAGAGAGGTGGAGTGAGCCACAAGCAAGCAAGCCTTCTTTGGCCATGCCCTTTCATCTGGACTGTAACTAGAAGATGCAGCTTACCCACAGGGTAGGTCTTCACTGGCCAGTTCTCCCAGTATGGCTCCCTACTCAGGTGACGCTAACTTGTGGCAAGTTCACATTAAAACCAACCACAGTAGGGAGCACACTGTTCCAGACCACATGTCCCAGAGGAAGCAGATGAAGTGGAAGGCTCAGCAAGGTTCATCTTTTTGTTTTTATTTTATTGGTGTTTTGCCTGTATGTGTGTCTATGAGAGGGTGTTGGAACTGGAGTTACAGACAGTTGTGAGCGGCCATGTGGGTGCTGGGAACTGAACCCGAGTCCCCTGGAAGAGCAGTCAGTGCTCCCAACTGCTGAGTCATCTCTCCAGCCCCCATGAGGTGCATCTTCAAGCAACAGCTTACTTCTATCTGGAGACAAGGGCTGTTGAGTGGCCCTCTAAACCCTTCCTTGCTGACTCCTTGATTAAAAGGAGATTCCAGAAAGACACCTAGATGTGTGGTGCCACCAAGAGGAGGATTCTTGAGAATTGTTATTAGCCTAGAGGGTTAAGGTTATAAATCCACTTATCACATATAAACTAACATTATAGGTTATATGGTACTGGCTAGATGGCAAAAAGATGTTATAAAAAAAATCTATCAAGAGAGTGGAGTGGCTACGCAACTCACTGAACATGGAGAGGTCAAGTTGGTTTCTACCTAGAGCCTTCACCCCTATGGACTGATTAGTGTTCATAGTACTGGAAAGGTAAGCACCAATCTAGCTTCAAACCATTTGATCTACCTGCAAGATGTGCTGGTGCAACAGTGGCACAATCTTGTGGAGCCTACTCCATGAGATCCATACTTGATACTGCTTAAGTGGCCAAAAACCTGAGACTCGATAGGCTATGGACCCATGGGAAAGCCAAATACAACTGTTGTGCTAAAGGAACGTGGCAACACAATTACTTGTAATGACATCTGATGGAGAAGCCTTGTTGACCAATTATCTTTGAGAGGTGGAACCAAGTTAGGGCGTGGCTTTTTGGGACCCAGAGAAAAACGGGTGCACGGCCCAGGTGTGCTCTCTCTGTGGTCCCCTCACTGCACAGCTGAACTTGGGCTTCTCGTTCCAGTTCTGTGAGTTTTCCCCTTATAATAAATAAAAAATATAATTGTTTATCTTTAAGCTAGCCTGGTTATTTCCCAAATAGAGTTAGCTTCTACAGTTGGCACCTGATTCGTGGGGCTTGGGTCTCCAGTGGCTCTAGCCAGCCGCTGTCAGGCTCCACGCCGTTCATTTGGGTATAGAATTCTTGCGCAGTGGCCCTGAGTAGCCACTAGACATGGTCCTTCATATTTTCTCATTAAACGTCTCAGCTGGTTTCTGGGTCCAGTTTTCTGGTGTTCATGGACGCTCAGGTGGGACGCAGGCTTCCCTGGTTGTCTCTGTTCGACATTTGTGCTTGTATGGCTAATGACCAATCAGGGACTTCAGCAGAGCACACAGTCTGTGATTTACACTAAATAACTATTTTTAATTTGAGCATATCTTTCAGTATTTAACGCTACAATTCAGATTCCAATCGGCCATGCGACTACAAGTGTGCCGCGACACCTACTGGCAGGTAACAGTTATTGCATCTACTCCAGCTCAAACTCAACCACAGGTAAGATTTATAAATTTAAAATATAAATTATAAATTTATAATTTAAAAGGGCAAGATTACAGACAATTTAACCATCCAAGATTTCAATAGCCTTTTAACTTATACCATGTATGATGTTATGCAAGATTTATATGATTTCCCTCCTACATCCCTCTTTTTGATTCTGGGGATTAGCTTTGTCCTTCATATTTTCTCCTTAAAAACATGATTTGATAATAGGGCCAAGAATGAGACATTTTTTAGAAATGATACAGTCTTCAAAGACTGATAATTATCAACTAAAAGGGAAATCCAGCACTCTGGAAAAGGATACAGCCAATTTGACAAACAAAACCCAGTCAATGACAGAGGGTGCTGAGACATTGTCTGAGAGAATTCACACTGTTGAATGTATTAATTGGACTCTGTCGAAGGATTATGATAGATTAACTGATAGAATGTCTCTCCAGGAAGGTAATATGCATGCTATGAAGATTATGTCCAAGGATGAGACATTATCTCTACTGGACAGACTTCACACTTTGCAATCCTCAATGAGAGCATTAGAACAAAACACTGGCAGAAGATCTAGACTCTGCAAAAGGCAGTGGTAAAAAGATTTGAAAAGATTGAGGAATTTATCAAATTTGATGATCAGGGACAAAAGGTACAATGACAAAATGTAGCCTCATCAGCACGTACCAAACTCTGTGATAACTTACCCAGAGTTATACCTGCTTTTCCAGTGATATCATCAGAAAGAGCATCTGGCACCAAATTCCCTACGGTAGTCAAAGAATATGCATGGGAACCCATACTTATGACTGATCTAAAGGAAATTAAACAAGCAATTGTAGCTTATGGAAAACATTTGTCCTTCATTAGGGAAATGGTTAAAACATGGGCTTCAAGCAACAAAGTGATGCCACAAGACTGAATTCAGTTAATCTCAGCAGTCCTAGAAAATGGACCACAGTTGCTTTGGAGGTGTTACTGGAGAGAAGAAGAGAAAATTTTAGAGCAACAGGGAAAAGCAAAAGGACTTGAGATTTCCCAAGATAAAATTCTGGGCGAGGGACTTTAATCCTCAGGATCAAGCTCTTTATGATGAACACACCTTGTCCCTATGTAGCACAGCAGCCTTAAAGGCTTGGGACAGGATTCAGGAACTAGGAAATAAGAGTTGAATTATATCTTAGGGTTAGACAGGGTCAGAGAGAACACTTTAGTGACTTTTTACAAAGACTAACTGGGGCTGTACAAATAGGGGTAACTGACCCAGAAGCTAGACGTATAATAATTGAATCTTTGGCTTATGAGAATGCAACTCAGAAGGCAAAATGATCCTTGGGCCTTTAAAGGTCAGATCAGCACCAATGGATGAATGGATCTTGCATGCAATGAATGTTGAGACACTTGACTATGGTACTGAAGCATGGGTAGAAGAAGCAATTTCCAATGGTATGAGAAGACATCTGGTGTGGGAGAATTGTCTATATTCTATCAATTATGTTTTAAATAAATGCTGATTGGCCAGTAGCCAGGCAGGAAGTATAGGTGGGACAACCAGACAGGAAGTAGAGGTGGGTCAATGAGAACAGGAGAATTCTGGGAAGGAGGAAGTGCATTCTTCCCCAGTTCTGTCCAGACACCAAAGAAGGAAGATGTGACCTGCCCCGCTGAATAAAGGTACTGAGCCATGTGGCTAACACAGATAAGATTAATGGGCTAATGTAAGTTATAAGAGTTAATAAGAAGCTTGAGCTAATGGGCCAATCAGTTTATCATTAATGTAGACTCTCTCTGTGATTTTCTTTGGGACCTAAGGAAGGCTGTGGGAACTGGGCAGGAGAGAAATCCCAACAAGCAGGCCCTCTTGTTACAGACATCAAAATACCAAATGTTTTAATTGTGGTAGAAAAGGACATCTGAGCTGGGCGGTGGTGGCGCATGCCTTTAATCCCAGCACTCGGGGGGCAGAGGCAGGCGGATCTCTGTGAGTTCGAGACCAGCCTGGTCTACAGAGCTAGTTCCAGGATAGGCTCCAAAGCCACAGAGAAACCCTGTCTCAAAAAACCAAAAAAAAAAAAAAAAAAGAAAAGGACATCTGAGAAGGGATTGTAGACAAAGAATTCCTAGGAATAATATCTCCTCTGAGAACGGCAATAGGAGGACTAAGCCTTCAGGTATATGTAGGAGGTGTGGCAAAGGCCAACATTGGATCAATGAATGCAGATCAACAAAAAACAGACAAAGCAACCCGATACCTTTGGGAAACTCCTTGAGGGGGGGCTCTCGCAGGCCTCCATGGGGAATGTGGTCCAATCATTCCCAGTTACTGTGGAGAACATGTCTCTTCAGGAAAATTAAAAAATCCAATGCCTACTGTAAAAAAAACATACTGATCTGGATGATGGAATAGATGTGGAGGATGGATCAAGTACTCCAGTAGGACATAGGAAACATATATTCTGGCAGACTTCTATAAATGATCAAAGACCAAAGCTAAGAGTGTGTATAAATGGCAATTTTATTGAAGGCTTGTTAGACATGGGTGCAGATGTAAGTATCATTACCCCAGAATCTTGGCATCCAAATTGGCCTCTTCAAGAGGTAGATGTTCAGCTCCTAGGAATTGGAACCCTATCTCAAGTGAAACAAGGCACAAGATGGCTCAAATACATAGGGCCAAAAGGACAGAGAGGGAGGCTGAGGCCATATGTAGCTAATATTGCAGTGAATTTGTGGGGTCATGACCTATTGCAGCAATGGAATACCCAGATTAACATTCCTGCAGTCCCCAAAACTTATGTTTCTAGGGAAAATATTAGAAGATATTATAGTCAAAAATCACCAGCCATTCAGGCTGTATAAGAATACAAAACAATTGACAAACTTTCAGAGGTACTAACAGCCCTGCCTTTAAAATGGTTAACTGAGAAACCAATATGGGTTAAACAATGGCCTCTAACAGGAAAAAAAGCTGCAGGTTTTAGAACAGCTGGTACAAGAACAACTAGATGCTCACCATATTGAAGAATCTACCAGCCCTTGGAATTCTCCTGTATTTGTTGTTAAAAAGAAATCTAGAAAATGGAAAATTGTGACTATCAACAAGGTTATTCAACCTATGGGTCCTCTACAATCTGGAATTCCTCTGCCTTCTTTGTTACCAAAGGGATGGCCTCTCATAGTTATTGATTTAAAGGATTGTTTCTTCACTATACTTTTACAAGAAAAGGATAGAGAAAAATTTGTCTTTACAGTGCCTACTTATAATAATTCTCAGCCTACTAGGAGATATCAGTGGACTATCCTCCCACAGGGGATGCTCAATAGTCCCACATTGTGCCAATATTTTGTAAGTCAGCCATTGGAAATTATTCGTAAACAATTTCCTAAGTCTATAATTTACCATTACATGGATGACATTTTGTTATCTGATTCAAATGCAGATACTTTAGAAAGAATGCTTAAAGAATAAAGAAAGTTTTGCCTACATGGGGATTACAAATTGCTCCTGAAAAGATTAAAAGAGGAGATTCTTTTTATTACCTAGGTTACAGATTGTTAGGAGACATTTCCAGTCTATGACTGGCTGTTGGGATAACACCTTATCTAATAATTCACTTAAACAAAACCTTAGGTGGTGATAAAGACTTGAATAGTCCCCCAAAAATTAATAGCTGAAACAAAAGAGGAATTGACAATTGTTGAGGAAAAATTACAGGAGGCACATGTGGATAGGGTGAATCCAAATCTTAAATGTATTCTAGTCATACTGCCTTCCAAAATTTCTCCCATAGGAATTTTAATGCAGAGGGATGATATTATCTTAAAATGGATCTTTTTATCACATAAACCAAGTACAAAATTAAAAACTTATGTAAAAAAGTCTCCAAATTAATAATAAAAGGTAAATTGAGACTTCGTCAATTAGCAGGTATAGACCTAGCAGAGAGTATAGTGCCTTTCACTACTGATGAAATAAAAAAGTTATGGGAAGACAATGAACCATGGCGAAGATCTTGTGCTAATTTTTGGGAGAAATTAATAGCAATTATGCCAAAAGCGATAGACTTAACCTTAAAAAGAGAACTTCTTGGAACACTCAACCCTAAATGGTATATGTCTATCAAATCTAATCTTCAAGGGATCAGGGAATCCTATGGAAGTGGCATAAACTGGGCAAGGAGCAGGAGAGGTTGGAGGGCAGCAAGGAAACAAGGCCTTCCAAACACAGTACAACTGATGCACATATGAACGCACAGGACCTGCACAGGTCTGCACCAGATTGGGTCCCAGTGCTGAGAGAAGTGGACACAAGCCCCATCCCTATATCCCTAACCCAGAAGCTCTTTCAAAGATAGCCACCTGCTTAGTTTTCTCCAGTGGAGTCTCACTGGGGTTATGAACCAGCCTTGAGAGCAAGCCCCCATGCCCAGCAGTATAGATGGTCAACACAAAATGTACTCAATGGCACCTCTGTAGGTACTTTATCATGGAATATTTTAACCAGGCAATAGCAATATTCTACAGAATAAACAAATATAACACATCTTCAGAGGTATGGTACATTTGTTTATGCTCTATTTGTTTAATGATGTAAGGATGTGTAACGTTTCACCTTGCCTGCCTAAGGCACTTGGTCTAATAAAAAGCTGAACAGAGAAAGAATAGGTGGGGCTGGTGGGCACAGAGAAATCTAGGCTGGAGAGAAAAGAGAATGAGAGAACAAGGGAGACACCAGGGGTCAGAAGCCAGGCAGCCCCAGCTAGCTAGACATGAGAAGCAGTGAGGGTAAGATATACAGAAGAAAAGTAGTAAGCCCTGAGGCAAAAGGTAGATAAAGAGAAACAGGTTAATTTAAAATACTAGCCAGAAATGAGCCTAGGTTAGGCTGAGCATTCAAAAAACAAGTCTCTGTGTCATGATTTGGGAGCTGGTTGGTGGCTCTTTTTTCTCTTTTGAATTTTTGAGACAGGGTTTCTCTGTGTAGCTCTGGTTATCCTGGAACTTGCTTTGTAGACCAGACTGTCTTCAAACTCAAGAGATCTGCCTGCCTCTGCCTCCCGAGTGATGAGACCTAAGGCATGTACCACCACACAAACTTTTTTTTTAACCTAACAGGCCCTCTGTGTGTATATTCTGGCATCTGGTTTTATGATTTGATGAGATTCCTGGAACATGTGTGTCTCTGTATCTATGAGATTCCTGGAACATGTGTGTCTCTGTATCTATGAGATTCCTGGAACATGTGTGTCTCTGTGTCTATGAGATTCTGGGAACATGTGTGTCTCTGAGATTCCAGGAACATGTGTGTCTCTGTGTCTATGAGATTCCTGGAACATGTGTGTCTCTGTGTCTATGAGATTCTGGGAACATGTGTATCTCTGTTTATTGTACTTTCTCTTTGGCTCTTTTTCTTCAGTTTTTTTTTGTCCTATACCAGTTTATTTTACTGTTTTAGATGCCTATTTGTTTTCTAATGAGAGAGAAAGCATGTGGATTTTGACAGGAAAGGAGTTGGAAAGGAGCTGAGATGAGTTGGAGGAGGGGAAACTCTAATCAGAATATATTGGATGAAAAAAATCTGTCTTTAATTAAAAAAAAAGCAATGAAGTGTTTTGGGTCTCATGGGACAATCCAGCTATGAAGGAAGGCACGGAAAGAGGCAAGGCTGTCTTGAAATGAAACAAAAAGTTAGGGAGGAAAAGACTGGGGATGTGGCTCAAGAGGAGAGCACTCATCTAGCATGTGTGTAAAGTCCTGGGTTCAATCCCACGTATGTCAAACATTGGCTGAAAAGGCTAGTGGGAAGACCTGGGTTTTGCTTTGTTTTCACTTTTTCTTCTGTGGTGCTGAAGACTGAACCCAAAGTTAGACAAGTGCTAGGAACGTGCTCTACCCATCACAGATGACAGCATGTCTTTTGGACAGTGTGCATACATGCCACCTATGACTCTTTCCTCTCTCCTATGTGGAATGTGACCAGAAATGAAGGATATTTTGCATTTATAAGAAATAAAACTCTCTAAGGTAATTAAACCCTTTTGCTACAACTCTCAAGGTTCACCAGCATCAAGAATTGGGGGATGCTGTAGGGAAAGGGAGGCCTCTAACCTTTAACGTTCCTTGGCAGTGCCCCAATAACCAAGACGCTCCCTGGGAAATCCAATCTGGGGTTGAGTCCTGGAAGGATTTGGACTCAAACAAGAGCACCATTCAAGTAATGAGGGCACAACAGTAACTCTGCAGTGAGGGTCTGACTACTGAGTGTGCATATTAACCAGTAACTCTGCAGCGAGGGTCTGACTACTGAGTGTGTATTAACCAGTAACTCTGCAGCGAGGGTCTGACTACTAACTGTGTATTAACCAGTAACTCTGCAGCGAGGGTCTGACTACTGAGTGTGTATTAATCAGTAACTCTGCAGTGAGGGTCTGACTACTGAGTGGCATATTAACCAGATCAACTTTTGTCTCTTGTTTTTGTTGTGGCGAGTGAATGGGGTCAAGACATTCTCCTGTGACACATATCTGCAGTCTGAGGCTAGAGGAGCTATGGGCTGTGAAGGTGGGGTTGGCAAGGACAGAGGAAGGAAGCTCGGCTTTCTCAGAACTTTTCCCTCTCGATCATCTAGGAGGGCAATGGAACTGGTTCATCAAAGGATGGAACTAACTGCTTTGCAACATAAGGCCACCTACAAACAAGGAATGCTGCTACATATTCATACAAATCAATGCACGAACAAATTTTTGGTAGAGAGAGCAGATGTGAAAACACAATTCCTTTATCTTTACATTACAGTTTTAACTACTAAGAATTAAAGAACGTCAGAGCTGGAGAGATGGCTCAGTGGTTAAGAACACTGGTTGCTCTTCCAGAGGACGCGAGTTCAATTACCATCACTCACATGGAAGCTCATGACTGTCTATAATTCTAGTTCCAGGGGATCTGAAACCCTTATATAGACATGCAGTCAGGCAAAACATCAACACATATAAAATAAAAATAAACAAATCGTTAAAAAATTCAAAACTGAAACTTTCTTTTTTAAAAAAGTCAACAAAAATGGAATTAAAAAAAAAAGCCCTGTTAGACTAGGTTTGTTGTTTAGGAAAGCTGAATTATCAACAATTCCCAAATCAAAGAACACAGGTAATTAAATTGATAACTATACTAAGAGAGTCAGAATTAGGATTCCACTTCATTTTTCCTCACTACAATGAAATGTTCTTTAAAAAGATTCAGCAGGCTGGAAAGAAGGTTCAGTGGATAATGCACTTGCTGTGCAGACCTAAGACCTGTGTGCAGATTCCCAGGGCCCACATAAAAGCCAGGCAGGCATGGCAACACCAGCACTCAGAAGGGTTAGAACTCCTAGAGAAGCTGGGGTTCCACAAGAGACTCTGCCTCAATAAATAAAGTGCAGAGTGATCCAGAAAGACACCCAATGTCAACTTTGGACCTCCACATACGCGTGTGCATGTACGTGCAAACACCATGTGTGCCAACACATGTACACACACCCAAATACTACACATACATATGTAAAAATTCTTTGTACGGAGCATGGTAATACATTGCCTATCACTTCAACTTATTTAAATGTTTTTAAAATGCTTTGTTACAAACTGGCTTTATTACACCCCATACAGTAAAGGAAGCGATGCAAAGATTAAAGTAGGCACTAAAAATTGTTAAAGAGGCAGAGGGTACGGCTCAGGGACAGGGTGCTTGCCTCACATTCTGGAACCTTGAATTTGAACCCTGGCATAGGAGGTGGATGTTTATTAAGTACTTGGTGCTAGAATCTAGGCCTTGAGCATCTTAGGCAAGCCATTCTCTACTAATGGTTTTAAATTTACTTATTTTAAAAATTCGTTTTCTTGTTGCAGACAGAGTAGTTTTAGCTGTCCTGAAATTTGCACTGTAGGTTGGCCTCAAACCCAGAGATCCATCTGCCTCTGCCTCCCAGTGCTGGAAGTAAAGGTGTGCGCTACCATAATGTGGGGTTCCCCTCTGTATGCTGTGCATATGTTTTATTACCATTGGTTAATAAAGAATGTGCTTTGGGCCTATGGCAAGGCAAAATAAAGCCAGGTGGGAAATCTGAACAGAGAAAGTAGGCAAAGTCTGCCATGCAGCTGCCAAAGGAGACAGATGCTGGAACTTTACCTGGTAAGCCACAGCCTTGTGGCGATACACAGAATAATAGAATTAATTTAATTTAAGATGTAAGAGTTAGTTAATAAGAAGTCTGTGATAATAGACCAATTATAATTAATATAGTTTCTGTGTACTTCATGTCTGGGCGGCCAGGAAACAAACGTGCAGTCTCTGTCTACACTATATGGCCAAACAATTTAAAAAGTTCCTTCAAGTCATTGTTAGTAGTATTGTGTGTTTGTGTGCATGCATGCACACCACAGGAGGGCTTGCAGGATCTGGTTCTCTCCTATACTGGTTTCTGGAGATTGAATACAGGTGTTGGGCTTACATAGCAAGTGCTTTCTCCTGATGAACCATCTCACTGGATGTTTTTAAAGGATAAAGCAAACATACTCAAAATAGGACATGGAAATGGATTGATAACCCCTACAGGCAGGGGAAATGGAGGCCGACCTCCCGACCCCTTTCTTTCTCAACAGGCTTTTATGCTGCCTAAACTGATGGTTTTCACTCCTCCTGCCTTAGTCTCACAAGCAGCTTGGATTACACACACACTGCCATGCCAGACTGAAGGATTTCCAAAAGCTGATTTTGCTTAGCTCTGTGCAAAACACCTTTGAACACTCACAAAAAGGATGGCTTTCTAGTAAATATTACTTGCCAGTGCTCTTCGAAGAGGACGTCAGCTAAGGAATCACACCCTGGCCACAGATGTTCTTACCAGGAATTTCTACCAACTCTTAAGTGACAGACTATTCCAAAAATTCATCATGAAAGCATCCTGTCATAAATACCAAATTCAACAAGGGGAAGTAGGTCAGGGAGGAAAAAACAAATCCCATGCACTGTCTTAGATTTGGGGGCAGTTACAATGTGAATAACAGTTGTCAACACACTAACAAGTGAAAGGGCATGCAAATCTTACTGATGGGGTATTTTTAACTACAGAAAAGAAGTTGAAGCTTAGAATCAGACTTGTAGCTCAGGCGCCATCGGATGTGTGCACTTAGGCATGTAGGTGGTCCAGAGGTTGACGCTGAGTCGTCTTTATTGCATTGGGTTTTCATTTAGCCACATAGCTTAATGATGTTCCACAGCTGTATGCATATGCAGAGCTGCTTTAACTTTTTTAACACTTACGTTGCCAGAGGTTACCTGTATGTCAAGACCAGAGGCTGATGTTGAGTGTCTTTCTCTGTTGCTCTCCACTTAAACGGGGGTGGCTAGGAACATGAGGACACTAACAGGTAACAGGATATTGTAGGAAGAGCTGATACCTACTCCTTTGGTGATGTTTCCAGTGTTCCAAAGTGTCTTCTTGGTACAGAGGACTCGGCTAGCTTCCCATTGTGTTACCTCTATATGGGACACTATAATCTATGCCTGACTTTTAGTGACCCAAAGTCTGGTCAATAAAACCAAGGTTTGACCAGCAACAGAATGATCAAAATAAGCATCTCTTTCATTCTATATCCCAACAAAAAGAACACAGACCAAGAGATGGAGAGGTAAATAAACAGATTCATAGATGAGCTAAACAAAAGCATTGGAAGATTATAATGAGTAAATGCTCACAAAGTTCTTTAGGAAAAGAACTTAGGAAGGTCTTTGACGGAGGTAAACTGCAGGTTTTACATTAAGTGCAGTGCAAATGCTGTGATGTTTAGGTGCTTGGGAGGTAAGAGGACTGCCGGAACCAGGAGCTGAAGGGCTGGAGAGATGTCATCCCGCTAATAATGAAGAGAAATGACAAAGCCCAGTTTACTGATGAAGACTTGGTGACTGGGTTAGCTTAAACCTCTGGAAGTTCCCAGTTAGGGAGAGAGGACAACCCCACCTTTTGTGCCTCAGCAGGGTGTCTGCTCAGTGGTATTGATAAGGTTGTCTGTCTGTGGGTGCCTTGAGTACAGGAAGGTACAGCCCAGATGCCAGCTCGATCACCTTCTCCTTTCAAAGTCTCTGAAGGAATTAAGTTGAGCATTTGTAGTTTTCCCTCAGAGAAGCTTAGCTGGTGCTTATTTCCGGCCATCACCTCACAATTTGCAGAATTTCACCTTTAATCAATCTAGGGTTTGTTTTTTCTACCTCCCCTCTTTCCAACAAACAGCATATATTCTAAAAGTTATGAAATCTGTACATGCTCTTGCACATTTCAGTTTTCTGTATAAAAACATGTAGCTTAGCGATTATCCTGTGGGGTATGGAGAGGACTGTCCCCCACCACTTTTAAGTGGAACACTATAATTATCTGACTAAATGAATTAAGTACCATAACTTTTTTCTTGTTTTTTTTTTTTTTCTTTTTCTTTTTTTTTTTTTTTGAGATAGGGTTTCTCTGAAGCCTTGACTGTCCTGAAACTTGTTCTGTAGACCTGGTTGGCCTCGAACTCAAGAGATCTGCCTGCCTCTGCCTACTGAGTGCTGGGATTACTATTGACTGCCCACTTATGTAATCAATAGATATTTACATTGGTTTAAATTGTGGGCACCAAAAATTTTACTTTCTACACTGATCACTTTGCATGGAGGAGAATATCTTAAGGATCTGAGAATATTTGAACTTTATAGAAAATAGAATTTCTGGGTTAGAGGGCAAAGACACCCTGGTTTCCTGACTTTTCTTATTTTGTTTGGTCATTTTCCTGCATGTATGCCTGTGTACCACATGAATGCCTGGTGCCTGTAGAAGCCAAAAGGGCACTGGATCATCTGGGACTGGAGTTACATATGGTTGTAAGCAACTGTGCGGGTGCTGGGAATCAAACCTAGGTTCTCTGGAGGTACAATCAATGTTCTTAACTGCTGAGTGATCTCTCCAGCCTCTTGTTTATCTTTATAAAACTATGATTTGAAGAACAGCTTGAGTTCAAACCAATCGATATATTTTTATTGGGACAGCATCCCACTAATAATTCAGGGAGATAATCACTGGTTAAGACTTAGCAACAAAAGCTTCCAGTTTCTTCTTTGTATCTTTTGAGTCATATCTTCTTTATGATTATAATAATGCTTTATTATTCGGTATCTTCTAGGAACTAATCATGGCAGAGAGGGCTAATGCTCAACTTAAAACAACATAGTAAATCCTAGTCCAGTTTTATGCCTATTTGGTAATACTTTAAAAGTAGATTTTATGCAAATTAAAAAA
Source organism: Ondatra zibethicus (assembly GCA_004026605.1). Lineage (NCBI taxonomy): Eukaryota > Metazoa > Chordata > Mammalia > Rodentia > Cricetidae > Ondatra > Ondatra zibethicus. Next base: position 54,031 of record PVIU01007055.1, on the reverse strand, counting down.
TCCACCAAGGGTTAAAACTTCCTACTGAAAGAAAAAGCTAGTCACACACAAGCAATCTGTAGTTATTTCGTACGTGATGAGTTGTAGCCCCCACTATGAATCCAGTCAATACTCCAGAGTTCTTGTCAGCTGGCCTGAACATTGCACAATGGCACCCAAGGTTTTGGCTCTCTTCCTGGATATTCTGTTCTTGGTTTTGCAGCCTGGAAATTTGCTGACCACAGTGCTTGGGTTAGTGACTTCTTGAATGTGACACTGCTTCCACTGTGTGTCCAAAGGCTTTGGGATGGTAATCTTCAGACATACTGCAGCTGTCAGCTCTCTACTGGGTTGGAGGCTTTGGCAAGAGAGTAGAAGGAGGAAGAAGACCTCTGGGGGGAGTGTCCAGTTGTATACCTGGACATGCTGGAGGTCCTGCCGGGGATCTTTATCTTTAACAATCCAATGGACTGAAAAGTTTTCTCTGGCAAATGGCTACTCCATAAAAGTCAGACAAAACTTCATAAACTGGGTTCCTCCATGACCTGGTTCAATTACCAGGGAGGAGCTGAGAGCCTGCCTTAGTTACTGAACTTTTTAGGACTCAAGTATGTGCTGGCACACTAATGAGGGTATTTTTGGATGACAATTTAAAAAATTTCAAAACAATTATTGTATTCATCTTCTTGCTTCAGCAACACTTTCTCAGGGACACACACACCGAAGAGCTAATTGAAACTTTTTAAAAATGTTCAGCAGTGTGGTAGACAGTTCCAGGTAGACATGCCTAAGAACATTCTTTAGCTCCTTTTCTCCCCTCTGCAACAAAAGGCCCTATGTTCTAAACTTGAACGCTACACAAGAATCTGGACAGTGGAGTGATGAATGCTTCCCTTGTTTAGTGCAACCAAAAAGTAGGACAAAGGCCAAAAGTAAAAACCCATGAGCAAGTTCTAAGTAAATTAAAGGCATATGAAATATTTAACCATTGAGGCAAAGACAAGACTGCCCAATGTGGCTAGTAAAAGGATGAAGATGAGCTGTGAAGGAGAGAGCTGTTCAATCTGATGGCTCACTGGTTTGCTGCAGATGGAGAATGTTGCCAAAATCATGACTCAGACTTTCCCGAGCACAGAGCAGAGATGGTGTGCTGGTGTTGCTTATCGCGTTCCTGTTATTCCCACTATGATGGAGACACTATGGACTCTACTAGGTACCCAAACACGAGAGGCTAAAGACAGGTGAGGCCAGACCATCAGCAAAAAGAAACTATCAAAACAGGCTAGGCAGAAGGTATGTGTGTCCTGACAGCATCTTCAGGTTCAGGAAAACAGCAGCACAGATGTCATGATTTTCCTTGTATCAATGAACAGAACCCATCTCAACCAAGTTATAAAGGTGTCTTAGGTTTTTATTGCTATGATAAATACCATGAGCAAAACCATCTTGGGGAAGAAAGGGTTTGTTTCAATTTACAGGTTATTCGCTATCATGAAGGGAATTCAGGGTGGGGACTCAGGCAGGAAGTAAAGCAGAGGCCATTCTTACTGGCCGGCTCTCAGGCTCAAGTTCAGCTCCATTTCTAAAGCCTCCTGGAACTACCTTCCCAGAGTGGCGCTGCCCACGATGGGCTAGGCCTTCTCTTCCACATCTATCATTAATTAAAAACAAAAACCAAATGAACAAACAAAAAACAAGGTCAATCAGATGGAGGCATTTTCTCAACTGAGGTTCCCTCTTCCCAATGACTTTAGCCTTTGTCAAGTGGACAAAAATCAACCAGCACAACGGGGAATACTTTTTTGCAAACATGACTGTACTCTGTCTTTGAATCTTGGGAGCTGCCTTCTGTAATCGTAGATAGTATGTTGCAAACTCAACAACTCTCAGATAAGTTGCAATCTAAATGTATAATAGAGCTTCTCAGAGGAAAGTAAACATGATCTAAATAAAAAGAATTTTGGTTCCTTTTTCTGCCACATTTTTAAACTTTGTGCATAAGTGTGTGGGTATGCGTTCACACACATGACATACTATAGCTCAAGCATGGAAATCAAAGGACAACTTGCAGGAGTCAGTTCTCTCCTTCACGTGTGTTCTGGGCAGTACAACTCAGGTAGTCAGGGTGGCAGAAATGGCCTTTACCCAGAGTCATTAGCCTGCCAAAGTTCCTCTTGACAACTTCTAATTTAAAATTTGTAGAGTCCTTAGAGGCTTCTATGTAACTGAGTGTATTAGTAATGCACATACACATATACAAAGAACATTATATATAGAAAATGCATGTTAGACGACTGAACCATTGTAGGATCAAAGTTCTGGAAAGATTTCATACTGAGCACAGTGTGCTTAGGCTGAGGTAGCATAGCTGGCTCTTCCCTGAGCCGTTACCTCCTAGGTAATGCCATGTAGAAGCTGCTCACAGTGACAGGATCACAAACGACGAGGGAGGAGACGTGTACTCAGAACCAAAGCCAAGGCAAGCCAAGCCAGTGCAACTAGCTAGCACACTGTCAATGTAGCTTGAAAAGTAGGGTTTCAATTCACCAGGTTCAGTCAGAAGACAAGCTTCACGAGACATTCCTCCAGTGACATTTTCCAGTAGGGATGTGGAGGGTATTGTCGATGAGAGCAATGTTAACTCCTCTGGATCAAAGAGACAGCATCACTCAAAAACAGGTGTGAGAGTCTTATGGATAGGTCTCCATTCATCTGTGAATTAGGGCTGACAATTTTCAAGGGGGACCTCATAAAATTAAAAGAAAAAGTGTTTGCACAGCAAAATAATCAATGGAGTGAAGCCCACAGAGTGGGAACCATTGCTGGGTATGCATCTGATAGACAGTAATATTAACATCTTATAAAAGAACTCAAAAACAAAGAGCCAAGCAAACAAAGGTTCCAACTGAAAAATGGGCTATGGATCTGAAAAGTTCTCAAAAGAAATAAAAACACCTTTGCTCCCATGAGCTTGACCGTGCAGGCTTTGCTTTTCCAGGGCAAATGGACACGATCTGTTTCACAAGGACACCATGTGCCACTGGATTATGCTTAGTAGCCACAGCAGGTTATCTGCATTTTGGGGCTGGCAAACAGAATCCCACAAAAGCCTCTGCCACATCTATTCCGGGTCACGTGCTTATCTCTTGACTCATCAGTGTGGCTCATGGGGTGGGATTTCTTAGGTCATAACACAGGCCTTGCTGATTGTGGATATGGTTTATGTTGGGCTCACACAGAGGAAACAATTTTATCTGGGGGGTGGGGTGCAATAAGGCAGTTTCCTGTGTTGTCCAAGCTGACTTAGAACTCAGGTTGCTCCCTTTCCTAGCTTCTGAAGTCCTGGAATTATAGGCATGTGCCACCTTTTATGGTTCCTGACAGAACTAATAGTGGGCAGAGCTAGTACAGAGTGTCATCCAGTGGGGAAAGGGACCAAAAGGGGGTAGAAACAGAGCCGGGCGGTGGTGGTGCACACCTTTAATCCCAACACTCGGGAGGCAGAGGCAGGTGGATCTCTGTGAGTTCGAGGCCAGCCTGGTTTACAAGAGCTAGTTCCAGGACAGGCTCCAAAGCTACAGAGAAACCGTCTTGGGAAAAAAAAAAAAAAAAAAAAGAGGATGCCTGGTAAACAGAAACAGCAGCCACTGTAACAGTCGGAATGGTTGCTGGGTTTGCTATGACAGAAACAGGCTGGCCTGCTGGAGTGCACTCAGGTGGAGGGGTGCTAGGGTCAGACCTATGGGACAGATGTTGCCTCTCCTGGATCATGCTCACTACCTCCACATTTGCCCTTAAACAGCACGTTTCAGCCACAGTGGCACCAACCAAGGCACAAGTGAGGAGACACATGGCAGTGGTGGCCCTGGTCTGCACAGGGTTTGGGCTTGCCTCAAACCGGAGAATTTTACCTTTAAAGCTGTGGCTGTGCCGCAGTCTGAGAAGTCAGAATGTGTCACGTGTAGACTTTTAATCAGATGTCAGGGAACATGGTCGCCACTGCATCTAGAAGAATAGGATGTGGCAACCATAGTTTATAAGCAGACAGATTCCACTATCCTTCAATTTTCATAAATTTATTAATTAAATCCTGGTTGAGAAAAGGCAGAAGTGGACAGTCGCATAATTACGATTTTTGCCATTCAAGCTGATCACTGCAGATATAAACAGGAACCATGGAGGCTTCAGCAAAACTGCAGAATCTGCGGTGATGTGCCCGCGTTGTCTAGTAACAATGAGGAAAGAAGGGCCTCAGAATCTCACCACAGAGTGGGTCTACTGTGATTGGCCGAGGACCAGCACAAAATGGTTAGACTTCCATGAAATTTTGTGGGATCAGTTAACATTTTTAGAGGCTACTATGATGTCAGAGGGTGTGGTCATCTCCATGCCCTCCAGGAGACAGCACTAAAGGGGATGCCAGCGCTTGGTCTCCTGCTATAGCACCATGGATTCAAGTGAAGATGGAAACAATGGACAGCAGTGCACAGCACTGAACACCAACAGCCTTGTTCTCATTATCTCCTACATACAGCTGTTTGCGAAGGGGGCACCTTACATTATGCACTCCAGTGTAAACTCTCTTATGTACAGCTGTCTGCGAAGGGAGCACCTTACATTTCCAGTGTAAACTCTCCTACGTACAGCTGTCTGCGAAGGGTGCACCTTACATTATGTACTCCAGTGTAAACTCTCCTACGTACAGCTGTCTGCGAAGGGTGCACCTTACATTATGTACTCCAGTGTAAACTCTCCTACGTACAGCTGTCTGCGAAGGGGGCACCTTACATTATGTACTCCAGTGTAAACTCTCCTACGTACAGCTGTCTGCGAAGGGGGCACCTTACATTTCCAGTGCAAACTCTCCTACATACAGCTGTCTGCGAAGGGAGCACCTTACATTATGCACTCCAGTGTAAACTCTCCTACATACAGCTGTCTGCGAAGGGTGCACCTTACATTATGTACTCCAGTGTAAACTCTCCTACATACAGCTGTCTGCGAAGGGTGCACCTTACATTATGTACTCCAGTGTAAACTCTCCTACTACAGCTGTTTGCGAAGGGAGCACCTTACATTATGCACTCCAGTGTAAACTCTCTTATGTACAGCTGTTTGCGAAGGGAGCACCTTACATTATGCACTCCAGTGTAAACTCTCTTATGTACAGCTGTTTGCGAAGGGAGCACCTTACATTATGCACTCCAGTGTAAACTCTATTTGCAGCTGTTTGAGAAGGATGCCCCTCACATCATATATTCCAGTGTAAACTCTCTAATACTACACATGATCATGAAACCAGTCTTCCCTGGGCTGAGGACTACATCTGTTTCTCATCTAACTCAAACAGAATTCTGGTCAAGCATAATCTTTCCAAGGGATATCTCCCAACGTATCCTGAGAACTTCAGGGTGGGGAGGAAGTAAGCTGTACTCCGTTACATGCAAGCAAAAAAACCACAAAGTAAGAGACAATGCTAAGCATGGACCCATCCTTGTTCAAACAAAAGCAGAGGAAGAGACTATTCTGGGTAGCACCTGCATCGTCAGCAAAAATGCTTCTCCTGGTCTCCAAACATGTAGTACTTATGGCGCATGAGTTAACTCTTACTGGAAGCTTTAGAAATGACCTAGCTTTTGTCAAATTTAACGAGATGGGAAGAACTGAGGGGCAAGTGCCAATCATGTTGCATTAGCTTCCTTCCACATGTCTGTATGCGTCATCAGAAAGGAAAACTAATAAATGTTGTAGCGCCATTTCATTTGTATGTTAATAAACTTGCCTGAGAAAAGTAAAACAGCCACACTGGCCAGCCTTCCAGACCAGGCAGCAATGACACATGACTTTAATCCCAGAAGCCATACTAGCTTGCCGTAGAAACCAGGCAGTGGTGATGCACACCTTTAATCCCAGCACTCAGGAGGTTAAGAGGCAGTTCAAGGCCAGCCTGGACTACAAGAGCTAGTTCTAGGACAGCTAGGCCTGTTACACACAGAAACTATCTCGAAAAACAAAAACAAGCAAGCAAACAAACAAAAAAAAGAAACCAGGTAGTAGTGATGCACGACCTTAATCTCAGAAGACAGCTCTCGGTCTCATTCTGAGGTTCTCTAGAGGCAGGGTCACCACTTTTGGACTGAGTTCGAGGTTAGAGCCAGTGGCTGGCTGCTTTGTTTTTCTGGTCTTCAGGTTGAACCCCAACTTCTGTCTATGTTCAGACTCTCTCACGAGGTCTGAAGGAATAAGGGATAGATCAACTCCAGATACAAGCTATGGATGGTTCAGCTTGTATCTTGTTGCAAGCTTGTCTAAGGGTGTGCACCCCACAAAAATGAAGCCACTTTCTATCCTCCGAATTTCCCATTTGCTTTTGAAACAGGCACACTAGTACAAAATAGGACAGGACAGGAGGTTCTACTCCTTGCTGAACAAGTAACTTGCGCAGGATGGAAACACTGCCTGTAAGATAAAGGTTCCAGGTGAGGGTGAAACTGTAGGATGAAGGAGTCACTTGTGATCAGTACTTCCCTAGCTACAGAAGCAAGTGGTGTTAGCCATGTTTGCAGCCCTACCCGTCCCAGGAGCACAGCAGACTCCCGACATCCTTCTATAAAGGTTTTTGAGACAGGGTCTCGGTGTGTAGCCCTGCCCAGGCTGAACTCTCTACGTAGACCAGGTTGGCAAACTCCCAGGCATCCACCTGCCTCTGCTTTCCTAGAGCTGTGACTAAAGGCAGCTGTCACCATCCAGGCTTGAAGAAACTTTTCAATTGGCCACTTCTCACTTATTTTCTGGTATGACACTCACAGCCCATGCTTTGGAAAACCGATCTTTATAACTGCTCTGGCGTCAGCACTCGGTGAGTCTTTCCTTGAGACCCTACTGCTTCTGTCGCTCGCTGTGCACTGTCTCCTGCCACGCTTGCAGTCTCTGCTCTTCATGACTTCTGCTGCTATGTGAAACCGACAGGGTTGGACCAGATGACTCAAATCTATACAGTCTGGGGGGTGGGGATGCTGGAGAGAAGGCAGTGCGGTTAAGAACACTGGCTGCTCTTGCAGAGGACCTGGCTTCAGGTTCCAGCACTTACATGGTGGATCACTACCATCTGTAAGCCCAGTTCCAGGTGACTCAGCACCCTCTTCTGATCTCTGCTGGCACCGGGCACACTTGTGGTGGTTTTGCACATGCAAGCAAAACATTTGTAGACATAAAACAAATCCAAAGTAATTTTACAAATTCTAGGCAAACTGTGAAGCTTGAGGGTTCTTTGAAAATGTCCACTGAGGATCAAGAAGACAAGATGTACGCACTCAGGTCACCACCATCACAATACCAAAGTCTTCTTGGGGGCTGTGTTCTCTTAGCAGGTGCTAGCACCAGAGGGATCAGGAGCAATGTGAGTTTCGTGGTTCAAGTTCAGCCTCAGCCCCACCAGTTCCTGGCAGAAGCCAGGAGTCAGAATGGCAACAGAGCAGGGATGTGAGACACAAAACAGGAACAAACAAATCACAACTAATCTATACTCAGTTTGGTGGTTTTTTTTTTTTTTTAGTTGCTATTAGAATATTACCTTTCTTAGCCTTGACTATTAACATCTCATCATTCTTTGGCCTGTTTCCATAAGTAGTGTAAGATTCAAAATATTTTAAAGATCTTTTGGTCAGTTTCTCAAATTTTTTGATGTCTTATTCATTGACTCAAAGGGAGGGCCAACTGCTTATCTTCAACAGGTGTTACCTGTTTGGTCCGATGCCACTTCAGGGGGTTTAGGTGTCACTGCTGTAGTGACAGTGTTACAGCGGCTGACATGGTACTCACTTTAAACATTTCAAGTGTGTATGCATGTGTGAGGGCATGTACAGACTATGACATTGGTGTGTGGAGGACAGAGGGGCAACCTATGGGAGTCAGATCTACCATGTGGGTTTTGGGAATTAAACTCAGGCTATTAGGCTTGGCAGCCATTCCATTGGCTCACGATTTCTTTGCCATGTCACTGGCTTGCTTCAGACTCACTATGTAGCAGAGGACAAATGAAACAGGATCTTCCTCCCAAGTGCTCGGATTACAGGTGTGCTCTGGGTTTGTGTGTCCATGAGGTGAAATCCAATACTTCTTGCAAGCTCGGCAAATACTCTACTAGCTGAGTTACACCTCTATCCTGCCTTTAGCCCAGGCTAACCTCAAACTCATAGCAACCACTCTGCCTCAGGATCACAGAGGCACACTACCACACCGTTTGGCAGTGTTGTGAAACGCTTTACGGATAAGGGCGGTTTTGTCAATGAGGACAGCGCAGAGAAAGAGACTGATGAGGGTTTCTGGGTCTGAGGCCTTTGAAGCAAGCACAAACGCTAACTTTTTTAAATTAAAAAATCTATTTATTTTTGCTTTATGTGCACTGGTGTCTGCCTTTATGTATGTTTGTCTGATGTTGCTGGATTCCCTGCAACTGGAGTTACAGACAGCTGTGAGCTGCCATGTGCATGCTCTGAGTTGGACCTAAGTTCTCCAGGGGAGTAGCCAGTGCTCTTACCCGCTGAGCCATCGCTCCAGCCCAAAAGCTAACTTTCTGATAGAGAGTAAAGTCAAGATTCTCAAGGCTTGGAAAGCCAGCATTATTTTGTAATTATATTCTAAAATGCAATTAATATTGGATTATAAGAAATGTGCAACTACTGCTAAAAATAAAGTTATGACTAAAAAGCCTTAGGAAGGCTAACTTTAAAGGAAAAATAGGATTTAACTCCAAATAGTCTCCTTATCCAACCTAATTGAGTTAAAGTTGGTATGATCAATACTCAAGAGACTCAGCATGAACACAGGGTAGAGAATAGAATTTTAATTAGTATCAAAATCAGGACTTTTAGGGGCCAGTTTAGTACCTGCTGGAGTAAAACTGAACTGTTACTTGATAATTTAGCTTCTAAATCAAGTCAGAATTACACATACTTTGTATATTACTTTAGTATATACCAACATATCCCACGATTACATGCAGACATGGAGAGACAAGAACTATAAAACCAAAATTGGCATCGGTATTGATGAAATTATGAACCGGAAACAGCTGTCCAGAGATGCAGAACATCTACTGTTCACTGGAAGAGTGGTTTGAACCCTGTTCTCTCCAGGAGCTGACATAAACTCCAGCAGTGAAATCCAACTGCTCTGTGATGAGAGTAAAGCACAGAAGCAAACTTTCCCTTTCAGCTGACACTCAGTGCACACTCACCACTTTTAGCCACAGTCAGAAGACATGGCTTTAATTTTCCTGAGAATTAAATGAGACCTGCTAAATAAATAGGCAATGAAAGTGACCTGAGTTCACAGCAATCTCCAAACTCAAAAGACGATGCCTCAGCTCTCCTAACAGTCATCAAAAGCCTCCATAGCAAGGGTTTCTGGGAGCTATGCACTTGGTCATGCGGCCCTGACATTCTTCAACACTAGAAATAAGCGCTGCACGCTGAGCAAATCCAATGGCAGCACTAAGCCGACAGTGAGCACTGAGGGCGAGGAGCAACAGCCACAGAAAGTCACGGGCTCTGCCACCCTGCAGAGGAAAGAGCAGGGCAGATGTGGGCTGACTGGCTCTGCTCCCAGCAGCTACAAATCCCTTCCTTACACATGAGGAAGACAGCACCTTGTGTGGAGCCCAGGGAGAGACACTCAGAGGCAAGTGTTGGCCATAGCGAGGATAGCTACTGCCACCTAAGTGAGTCCAGAACGTATCTGTAGGTGATGCTGGGCTTCAGTTGTTCTCCAGCTCACTCATATCTGCAGACTATTCAGGGTCACGTGTGAGTGAAGTCATTAAGCAGCACAGAAAAGGAGATGGTCTGCCTTTCATCCAAACTCTCTCAATTTGCTGTGTAACCTAATGCAAGGCACTTCAAATACTGGTGCCTCAGTATGTAAACATGTGACATGGTAACATGTGTTACTTACCTCAGGGAGCGTCTACACAGAGCAAAGAATGCACACCAGATGAAAAGCACTGTGGAAACCTGTCGCTTACTGTGCCCAAGTCTCCATGTTTTCTTTAGAGCGTTAAATATTAAATGATGGTGGCATTACATCCCTTCACATGTGTTAGCTGTTTGGCACACAGGTTTTACATTTCAAGTCATCATATGCTCTAGTCCAAAGCTGTTTTCTAACAGAGCCAATGCAGTATACCCAATGTGGAGTCCCTGGGTTGAAATTCTCAGCTTTCTCTGAGGTACATGTGAAGCATAAAAAAAAAATAAGAAAAAAAATGAACTAGTACTGTGTAAAACCATGTTTTTAATGAAAAACAAAACAAAACAAAAACAAAAACAAACAAAAACCCCCCAAAACCTGGAAGTATGCCATAGCATCATCTGGTCATGTAAAGGTACAAAGGTGGATTGAGAAGAAAGGGCCTCAACAGATACAAAATAAATGTGGCTCAAAAGAAACATTAAAAATGTAATGTTTCATACGCTGAAATAACTAGAGGTAATAAATTATAAGTACAGTAGTTCAAATATTGCTTTTTAGCATTAGTTGTTTTTTAAAAAACAAGTTAAATTTAGGACATTTTAAATTTGTTATATTCTTCTTGCAAAGTAACTGTGGACATGGAAGCCTTCACAAAATCAAAACCCATGATGCCACCCTGCAGTCTTAACACAGAATGTACTCAACTCTGACCACCCTAGAGTTACAGCATCTTCAGATCAATCCATTGTATTAGACTCCTCTGGAGAGCTGGACCGCGACGGCTGCTTTCCTGCAGCTCACCTGAGCCCTCCACACTTCCACGCCTGCTGATTCTCTGCAGGGGCTTTGCTAGACTTATAATCAAAATTACAGAAACAGTAAATAATTTCTTTAGAACTGAAAATGTGTTTGTTCTCTTTTGAAAATAAAATAAAGTGCTTTTAAATTAAAGTATTTCTTGCCCTAAAAAAAACCCTGGAACCTTGAACTCTCCATATCTTGACACATTTTAATAGAAAAAAAAGTTTTGGGCCATTCATACCCTTCAAGAGTTCAGATTGAATCTAGGCTGGGCTTTGTGTCGCTACCGTGCTCGCGTTTGTACATGAATGTTAAAAGAAAAAGAGCAACATCCAAGGATGACCAGTAGGCAGTGTGCGACGTGACGGCTGACCAATAGCGGCTCTCCACAAGGCCTTCTCGGAGTTCAAAGTCAATCCTGTGCTCCAGTTCCACTGAAAAGACAAGAGTTAGATAAGATTACGAAGCGTCTGAGGAAGGCTGGAGATGGCTGGGTGGAAACAATTTCTAAATTGTCACCCTCTTTACTCCAAATTATGGGGCAGTAAAAAGTCAAAGTGGTCAGGGTTCTACTGGGGGTTCTGTTCCACTGCTCAAGTCAATAAAGAATAATGAGGAAACACACAAACACATCCACTTGCTAGCATGGCATATTTCTGGAGTTAGAGGACTATTTCTTATCTCCCTTCCTTGAAGACCTTGCATCTCCGGAGAAATGGGGAGGTCACCTGATGCCTCCTCAGTAGGGAGGCCCCACAGAACACACGTTTCTATGGGGAAATGTTCCACAGCAACCACTGAAATGTTTTCTAAAATTAATTACTATTATTTCACAGCTCAGCAGTGTTCTGCCCCATAAGGTTGAATTCCTTAAAGGCAGCTGCCACACACATTTCAGACTACATCATTAGTGGGGTCTACCTGTGCCTGTGACATCCAAGTACTCAAAAGAACCCACTGTGTGGTGGGAAGTTAAACTGGGGGAATATCCTGTAGGAGGAAGGGCTTTACCTATAATTTTCTGCCCTCAAACAATTCTGTGATTCCAATTAAGCCTTTCCAAAACCCACAAACTGTCCTCGCAAAACTGGAAAAAAACGAAGAGACCCAGGCTCTCTTAACAGGCTACTGTAATAGACCTCAGAGGTGGAATGCCTTCCAGGCTATAAACACTTGCAGAAAACACTGACAGAACGTTTACAAAGTTCTTTTAACCCAAATTTTAGACTTAATTAAAATAAAGTTAATCCATAATAAGTCAGAAATTGCTGAAATCTATACGATTTAGTTAAGAATGCCCCAATCCTTTATTTTGTACTCCATGGGCCTTCACATGAGATTTGTAAGCACAGTCACCCACACCAGACTAGAATATGAAGATGAGAAAACTGAACTCAAACATGATAAGAGGAGTCAAGATGAAACAGGTTACAAAGAAAGAAAAGAGGCAAGTGTGTGATCTGGGAAGATTCAATCCCAAATGCTGCTGCATGCTCCCGTTTAGTTCAAAGCTCTGCATAATATTTTAAAATCAAAGGGTCATTTTTCTTGCTTTAGGAATTACTTGGCTCCACTTTGATTTTAAGGTCCTGAAATTCTTTTTTTTTTTTTGTTTTTGAGACAAGGTTTCTCTGTGTAGCCCTGGCTGTCCTGAAACCAGCTCTTGTAGACCAGGCTGGCCTCGAACTCACAGAGATCCACCTGCCTCTGCCTCCCGAGTGCTGGGATTAAACGTGTGCGCTACCACCACCCAGCCTGAAATTAATTCTTAACGTGCTACCGCTGTCCTAAAATGCTGCCTTCATTTATTACTATTATTATTTATTCTGGCCCTTGTCGTTCTTGTCGCCCTGGAAACAGCAGTTGTGCTGTCGCCCTGGAAACAGCAGTTGTGCTGTCGCCCTGGAAACAGCAGTTGTGCTGTCGCCCTGGAAACAGCAGTTGTGCTGTCGCCTGGACCGGCTCCACCTGTGCTCTCCTGTTCATCACTGGGCTTGGGTTAGAGCAATCAGAATGCAAACCAGGCAGCCAGCTTTCCTCCACAAATGTGCTCTCTCAAACTCCCTTGGTCCTCAGTGCAGATTCTGCACATCTTGCTGGCTTTGTGGGAAGATCAGGGATGAAATGGAGTGGGTCTGGGTTCTTCTCCTCTCTTTCTTTTATACAGAATCTGCAAGGGGAAGAGGAGCTACATGGCAGTACCACGTTGTAATGCTGTACAATATGCTCTTGGCCAAAACAGGTTCGGACGTGCAGATGGTCCTGCTGTCTCAATTCTGTCATACCAAGACTTGTTAGGACAACACAGGCGATGGGCTCTCCTAGTTTTTCTAACTTTCTGGGATCACGGGGAAAGGACAAAGGAAAATTACCTTTTCTTCTTTATCTATGCTTCAAATACCTAAATGTAAAATCTGTTAAAAAACAAACAGAACCTTGTTCCTGAGCAGGTGGAGAGAAAAAAGCCGAGAAAGCAGCTGTGGTTGAACACAGGTGTGTGTGCATGCAGGCCAAGTGACAACTTTGGGAGTCATTCCTTACGTGCTGGCCTTTTTGCTTGCTTCTTCAGACAGCATCTCTCATCAGCTTGGAGCGTGTTAACTAGGCCAGGCTGGCAGGCCAGTGAGGGCCAGGGATTCAGCCATCTCTGCCCAGTCAGAACTGCAGTTACAAACATACCACCATGCCCAGCTTTTAAAGAGTGGGCTTTGAGGCTTGAACTCAGTTTCTGTTGCAAGGATTTTTCTGACTGAGCTATTTCTCCAGCCCAATTAAGTTATTTATTTATTTAGTGGAAATTTTAGTCTATATGACTAGCGGCCGGGGATACTTAGGTGACTTCTTGAGGGAGTTCACTGAGTTAAGTCAATATAAACTTCTTCTCTGGAGGCCAAAAAGGACCCAGTATGTTATACTCAAACACTGTTTGGGAACTGTATCAAGTACTATGGGTTTTGAAAATTGAAAAGATGAATGAAAAAATTAAAGGTCGCTAATAAAAAAAGAAAACCCTGAACACATTTTTTAACATCAAAGATAAAATTCACTATTAGTAAGAAAAAGATGGAAGAGAGAGAAACTACAGAAGCAGGGAGAAACAGGTAAGCAAAGGAACAGTAAGCTGTAACACCAGTCCTTAGTGGCAGATTTGGAGTGCTGGAAAGGAGACTGAGAACGCGTGTGCATCAGTATCGCTGTGTTTAAAATGATTCAGCCTGGCGGAGGCCATCTGGGCTTGTGTCAGGATGAGCTGTCAGCTGTGGCAGACGCACAGCCCAGCGTTAGCCTCAGACATTGGGGACAACTAGGAGCGATGCAGTTCTTTGTACCGGGGAACCTTTTCATATCGTCATGAAAAGAAGAGCGGAATGTCTGCGGTCTCAAGGACAATAAAGAAGGCAGACAGGGGCCTAATGCCGTTCTCCTGTCTCTGAAGTCCTCTTTTGTAGGAGTGCTGTATTTCTCAACATCTGAAGTGGTCATGAACTCTACCATTGAAGATGAGAAAATACACACATAGTCTGCAGTGACAGCACTGTGGCCGCCCTCCAGAGGCTATCCCACTTCTCACTGAGCCATTTTCACAGTGTGCGGAGCACCACCCCTGACATATACCATACCGAGGCTATCATCTTTACTCTGCATTACATTTTCCGGAAAAAGAAGTTGTGGGAGATAAAAGAACGATTCTTGAAGTCTGAAATCTGTGAAAAAAAACAAACAAGATGCTGTAAAGGTGAGGCTGATGGTTAAAAATGGCCTTCAGTGTTGCAATGGCCAAAATGTTAGAGCAACCTTCCACATAAGCTGACAAGCCTAGCACACACGCAAAGAAGCACACCCTAGGTCTCTGTGGAGAGCTCCTTCATGGAATCCATTAGCACAGCTCAATCTCCAGTGGATGCCAGCATCTGCTGATAGCTCTACACTCCTCACACTCAGTGCTAATTCAGGTTGTAACCCAGAGGGCAACAAAACAAACAAAAAAACCCTACAAGAACAGATCCTTTCCTTTAACATGCTATAAACACAGGGACACAAGAAATGAAGCCATAAAACGTTTTAAAATGAGCTGGTCTTTTCAGAAGAAATTAAGGCTAGCTAGTAAGATGTGTCAACTTGATGAGAAAATGAAGGTCAACTGACAGCACTGACTCTTCAGAGAAAACCTGGTCACGGATCCAGTGTGTCCTCCTCATCCTCAGATAATGAGACTCAAAGACAGTGGCGTCAGAACAGAGGTTATCCTGAAGAGCTGAGGCAATCAATGTGAGGAGGAGGAAGGGAAGAAGGAAGCTCAGTCATCTAATCACAACAGCCAAATTCCAGAAAGATTTAAGGGACAGAAGTTTCAGGATTGCAAGATAGCAATTGTGACATAAAAGGACTACACAAAAGGATACACTATTGAGGCAAGTCAAAGATTACTGAGACAAATTCCAAGTGACTTAAGACAGAATCGTATTGCCATAGGTCTGATTTTAATTATTTTAATAGTCCTATCTCTATTGAGAGATGAATAGGAAGACTCAAGATCATCTCAGATATAGTACAGGCTAAGGTTGGAATTTAACATGAAGACTGGTAAGCATTTACAGGGAAGCATGACACAACACGGCATGGGTGCAGGACTGCAGGCTGCATGCACAGCACACGCTATGGCCTAGGTCTGAGGGAATGCGTGTGATGAGTCTGTCCAGCTGAGCACCTAGTGACTGCTGAGCAGGAACAACTGTCGCTCTGCTACCATTTGAGCCATGTTCTCTAGTATGTACCCAAAATGAAAACATTTTCTTTGCTCAGATTCTTTATGTGTTCACTCCTTTTTCTGGGGTGTCCAGTGTCGCTGGGAGAGTCTGGCTCCAGTATGCCCCCTCTTGTTCATCAGCATCACCAGTAGCTTACGGTAGCAAGACTATGGAGAACTGCAACTTCTTAATACTACCTCACAGAATTCCTTCAGAAGCTAGCAGTTTTGATTTCTGCATGTCATTAACGCTTACATATTTACAGTCATGTTTCCAGGTCAAAACGAATGAACTCAGTGTAAGAAATCAGGAAAATGAGTTTTATACAGATATCAAAGCCTAAAAAGAACAGTCTATACATGGTTCCAACAACTCACAAACATAAATTTAGCACTCGAAAGGAATGAAAAATGCCATTGGCCCAATTAGGAATGCTCAGACCTAATGCTAAGCCACCCTGGGGAGGTTGAGTGTGGAGGAACCATGCAGTCTCTAGTTGTTGACTAGACTTGTTCTGGTTGCTGGTCACTTCAAAAGTCAGGGAGGCAGACACAGCAAGATTGCAATGCTACCAGTAACTGCAACAGAGTCTGTACCGATGACTGACAGTCACTTTCTCTTGCTAGCTGCAGAAAGGGAGCAGCTACTTTAGAACTTGTCTGTCCTTATCACCAATGGGAATACCCAAAGTACTAGTGCTTCTACTGGACACTTAAAAATAATGTTCACTGATGGATTAGTGTTTCACAGCTATGGAAGATTAAAAAAGTTTGAAGTCCACGGGGAAAAAAATAAACTTCATCTTACTGTTACATGTATCTACTCATAGAAATCCCTTTGTACACCAGGTATCCAGGGCAGGAACAGAAGACACAGTAACATGCTTCAGCTTTGGAGGTCTCATAAAGTTGGATGTGTATGTGTTTAGCTGCAGGACAGAACTCTCAAGGCCAGATATAGGACACGTCTACAGTGATAATGGGAAATTTAAACCTTGGTGATTGTAGTAAAAAGATACATTGTAAAAGCTAGGGGCACTTACCCCACAGACTGTCTTGTGCTGGAGCCCTGGTTAAAATGATCTAGTAACTTGTCACTGCAGACACTAAAACTACACTTGCCTAGAAAGTATTCTTTTCAGACCTGAATGCAGACCTCCAGCATTCCTGCCCTCATGCCCCTCTCCTAAGCTACAGACCTGAATGCAGACCGCCAGTATTCCTGCCCTCCCTGTCCGTCCTAAGCTACAGACCTGAATGCAGACCGCCAGTATTCCTGTCCTCCCTGTCCCTCCTAAGCTACAGACCTGAATGCAGACCGCCGGTATTCCTGCCCTCCCTGTCCCTAAGCTACAGACCTGAATGCAGACCGCCGGTATTCCTGCCCTCCCTGTCCCTAAGCTACAGACCTGAATGCAGACCGCCGGTATTCCTGCCCTCCCTGTCCCTCCTAAGCTACAGAGGTAAGCACACAAGCTGGAGGAGAACTGTAGGAACTAACATGCAGAGTCGAGGAAGCCGGAGCTGCTGTGTGGCAGGGTCTGTGTGGCCACGGTGGTAGTAGAAGGCGAAGCGACAGGCTTCTTCTCATCTTCCACTGTGTCTTTAGATGTCTCAGATGGCTGTGATGTTGAAGAACGTCCGAATCTTGAGAACAACATTCCTCCAAGCCCCTTTCCAATGCTAGCAGCCCCTGTATGTCACAGAATAGGGCAGTCACTCTGCTGACTCATCTCACTGCGCACTGAAGAGCACCACCCATAATTATAGCCAACTGGCATTTTTCTCCAGGGTGATGACCTAAAAATATTCCAATTTCTACTGTAGGTTTTTAAATAAGAATGATGGTTAAAAGAAGAAAAGCTGTATAAATTCTAGGAATACAGATACACAAACATACAACCAAGATGGTATTTTATCCAGATGTTCATTGTTATGGAAGTATTTGGCAAAATTAAAGCTTCTAACAAAAGACCCATGTTGTTGACATGAGGCATATACCTACTATTAAGAGGTATATCTTACTAAATTTATGCTATAAAAGCCACTAATAACCTTTGAGCATGAAGTCAAATAGTAAGCAAGTTTGGTGGGTAAGGCCTACTTATACTGCCATCTTGTGGCACTTACACAAAGGACACTGAGCCAGAAACAAAGGACAAATTCAAGGGATATGCTATTGGCATGCCCAATTTCTGTGCTGGCACAAGTAGTTACTCAAAGGGAGATGAAATACCCGTTGGTCTAGGAAGCAAAAGCACTAATTGACTTGACTTTCAGAAGACATAAGCATCCTGATGGGGAGACTCTACAGAGCGCAGAAGAGGAAGTGAAGCAATAAAAACCTTTCTTAGGATCCCTCAGTAAGTCACAGGGCCAAGACTACAATGAGCGACAGAATGCTCTTTCTTGTTTTTTAATGTAACCAGAGGACGTCACAGCTTCTGCTTCAGTCAGCAGGGAAGTTTGGACAGTTGGAAATTTTCTAACAGCAGATTTTCAACCACCTCCAACTTAAGTACTTACATGCATAGATAAGAAGCAAGAAAAATTACCCAATATGCTTGCTTTGCCAATGTTAGTTATAGATTCTCCATAGTGGCGCCGTGACAGGACCGGGGAGGTCATGGGGCTCGGGATATTTGCAATGCTTTCACTCTCTGAAACTGAGGTAGGTTCTTTTGCTGGGTTGAGAAAGTTTGGCTTCATATGTTCATAAGGTAAAGGATTTGAAGTGTTGTACCAGTGGATCTGGACTGGTGAAATGTTGCTGTAGTGCTTCAGAATTAATGGCTCTAATCTGTAGGCCTAGACATTAAAAAAAATGCAAAGAAATACAACATTAATGCAAAATGGCTGGATTTTAGTAAAATATTTATTCCTAAAGCCCTGCTGAGTAAGTAAATCTTAGAGCAAGAATTTAAAAAGTGGCTTTAAAATATGTTTCCATATTTCTCACTGCTAATATATGTGGTTGTCTAGTTACATATTCCTATTGATGAGATTACAAAAAAACTGGAGTTAGTTTTGACTAATGGTATTTATTAAATCATTTCCAGTGAAAAGGACTAAGTTTTATCACATTCTGATATAATCTAACAAGATTTATGTCAGATTCGCAAAGCTGAAGTGGTGGATGATAGCCCAAAACGTGGTAAATAAGATTAGTCTTAAATAATTAGATCTTTTGTTACACTTGATTTCAAACACGTGGCTCCAATAAGAAAGAGCCCAACTGGAAAGCCAACCAAAGACTGCTTCTCACAGCAGTGAGTCAATCACCAGTTGTAGGTGTAGCAGACTCCCACCTCCATCACTGCCATGAGCTGTTTGCCATTCTCAGAGCCATCTCAGAGGAGGAAAGAGAATGCCTGCAAAACCTGCCTAGCAAAGGTCCACACGAAGCATTAAAGAAAGTATTAGGAAAAACAATGCAGTTTGTAGCAAGATGCATGCTTAGGACACGTGAAGCTCTAGGTTCAAATCCCAGAACCAAACACATAAAAGCCTAATTTGAGATGTACAAAGAAAACAGAATTGATGTGTGCAGAAAAACACCTGAACATGCTGGTCTCAGTGACTGCCACGACTGTACTCTGTATCCAAGCCTCTAACAGACTTATTTAGGCTGCCATCCCAGCGGAAGCTTATTTTCAGCTCTTCTGTTTCAGGTGGAGTTTTCTCTTAGACATGGCAGCTATAAGTTTAAACACATGGGTCTTTCTAAAATTCAATAGTCTGTCAGCCAATGCTTATTTGGTGCTAGCTAATGAGTTTTCAAAAGAGTTCACAAAATTATAATAAAAGCTAATTTCAGATAATTGTTTAAAATAGTGTTACTGTGTGTGTTATACTGACTATTATCCCTAATGAGATGTAAGGAAATTTCTGCACGGTGTAGTGGGGAATTGAACCAGGTTCCTCCTGCAAACTATGCGAGCACTTTAATGCAGAGCTACTCCAGTCTGAAAATACTTGTCTATTTACAACTGCATGGAAGATCTTGGAGTGTTTACCTTTAAAAACATTTAAAAGAATATACTAAAAAAAATTTTAAAAATGAGCATTTTATACTTTAACTCAACTAAATGCATGGTATTACCTTTCATGCTTTCAGGAGGATCTGTCAGACTCATCTCAATTTTATACGATGTTTCAGAAAAACAGCACTTAAAGCAGGAAAGTATTTTTTATATTTACTTACTTATGAGTTATGTGTATGTGTACCAGAAGGAAGTGTGCAGTGCCCATGGAGGCCAGAAGGGGGCTCCTCTGAAGCTGCATTTACAGAAGGTAGTGAGTCACCTGAAGTGGGTGCTGGGAATCAAACCCAGGTCCTAGGCAACAGCACCAAGTGCTCCTAACAACTGAGCCATCTTTCCAGTCCCTGATAGATGTTATAAGAGGAGATCCTCTCTAACACTTTATTTCATGAACTCTGAATGAACCAACACAGTGTTAAAAACACAACCTTTCCGAGTCAGAAATGAATCTCCTGTTAGCTCACGGCCCTTGACAATGTTGCTCACAAAGAACAGTTAGAGATCTAGGAAGCTCACAGTGAAACTTACCACTGGGTCTGTAGGATGAAAAATATTTAGTAAGCGGTTACAAATCTCTCGAGGTAAAATGTGATCTTGACTTCCAGTATTTCCTGGTCTGATGCCACGCAATGCCAAAAAAACTGCTAGTGGGGATCCCATACAGAAGAAATTCTCAACCTAAAATGAAAAGAGCCATCCTGAATTTAAACAACGATGAAGTGTTCTTTTCTTTTCTTTTTTTTTTTTAAAGATTTATTTATTTATGCAGTATTCTGCCTGAAGGCCAGAAGAGGGTACCAGATCTCATTATAGGTGGTTGTGAACCACCACATGGTTGCTGGGAATTGAACTCAGGACCTCTGGAAGAGCAGTCAGTGTTCTTAATCGCTGCACCATCTCTCCAGCCCTGAAGTGTTATTTTCAACAGAATAAAATACAAGCAATAAAATTACCTCTAAGTATATATGTTTTAAATAAGCTTTGTTTACATTACTTGTTAATTACATACCAGCCATTAATGATTTTATAATAACTTACTTCCAGTGGGGTTTTCATATATTTTAAAATATAGCAGAAGTTAAAACTGAGACAAGAAGGAAGGTGAGCGGAAGCATGTCATTGTACTTCTGGTGTAGGAGGTTCTTCTGTATTTGTATTGCTTTCATTGGTGAATAAAGAAAACTGCCTTGGCCTTTTGATAGGGCAGAAATCAGGTAAGCGGAGTGGACAGAAGGGAATGCTGGGAAGAAGAAGGGCAGTGTGGCAGCCTCCATGGTTCTCCTGCCTGAGACTGACGCTGGTTAGAAGCTTTCCTGGTAAATGACAGCTCATCCGCAGTGATGATAATCATACAGGTGGTAAGAGAAATACATAGGATGGGGGCAGGGTTCTGTTCTAATCTCAGCAGGAAAACACTCATCTTCAAAAAATTCAAGGGACCCCTGGATGTTTGAATACTGACAGATGGAAACAATTTACAACCCAATAAGGATCAGCAAGAAAATCGAATAGGTTCCGTAAGTGAAAATATTCATAACATACTTTTAGACACACATGAATGTACTTATATTTATAAATATATGGAGCTGGTTTTGGAGTTGGACTCCTGCTCAGTCCCTCTCTAATTCCAAGCCTGCTGTTAAGAAGAAACCCAGAGTTTCTGTCTCATGTCAAGAACTATGATATGGGACAGAAGGAAAAAATTTATAAACCTTCTTTGCCTTTCTTCATATCTATTTTTGCCTTTATCATACCTTTCATTGAATGTATATATATGTCTATATAAATAATGCTTACATTTTCCATAATAAACAATAAATTTCCCTGCAGTAATCTTTGAAGTTTCCAGGAAGAAGATGGGGCCCCACAATAACAACTCCACCTGGTTACTATGACGTCATGATGCTGATAGCGCTACTACAAGACCTGTTTTGGATACCAACTGCACAGGATGGTTCCAACTTGGTTAGCTGAAATGGTGCACTTCTTTTACAACATTCTGGCCAGACCTCCGCAAAATACTCAGAGACTATTTGCAATTTTACCAGGCCAAATATTAATCTTGTAATTTAACCATCATTTATTTTAACAGGATCCCCTAGAAAGAATGTTGCCCCCATAACAGCTGTAAGCAACTTTAGAGGACAACGTCCCCTCTCCCAGCAAAGTTTGCCCTCAGGCTTAGGGACATCATTTAGGGGTTGATTATAATTGGTATACGGTTGAGGGTTGGGGGAGGAATTTTATAGGCTCAGGGATCTTTTTAACAACAAAAAAAGAGGGATAATTGGATGATGGGGTAATAGATTGGTATTTGTGAGTTATTGTTTTTAGACAATTATATTGGTATAGATTTTTGTATATTGATACTAAGTTAAATTATATTAAATATTGTATACATGTATGCTTCTACCCGTTTAAAACATTGTTTATGTATTGATACATATTTACCATGCCGCAGTGTACATTACTACCTCTGATCAAGATATTTATACATTGTTTACATTTGAAGGTCATTGTCCTCATTTATTGCACAGTTGTTTATTGTCTTAGTCTTTAAGTTAGACAGGTATTGAGAATTAGAGATCAATAGTCATCTATGTTTGTCATATTTATAATCAGACTAATCAGGTTCTTTAGATACATAGAGATTATATTCAGTATAGATAGATAATCTTCAGCCTCTTCAAGGAGCTGTAGAAAATGGCCTTTAATCTAATTTAGAGTTTTGTGGTAGTGAGACACAATCACTCCTGGCAACACCAATCTATTCCCGAGAGAATGTTGAACACCAAAGACACTCCACCTGGAGCCTTTCTTCTTGGCAGAACTGGCCTTTGGGCAAAGAAATGCCCATACCTCAACTACTGACAGAGATACAGAGTATCCATAAATGGATAAAATAGGACTATCATATCCTGCCAAGACAGGGTAAGATAGTTTTAAAAAGTTTCTTGCCTTCAAAAATGGTATGTCAGTTACTTTAGGCCTTAGCCAAAGTTGGTTGCTTCAACATTGCAAATGAGACTTTGGGTGATTGCCCAGGTAGTCAGCTGTCTCTGTCATTTGTTGCACATTTTGGAAGTTTCTCGATTGCACTTCCTGTTCACTCAAGTAATATTATTTCCCTTCTTAGATCTTTGATGGAGTTGAAGATTAGATTATTATAGTTACCTTCCTCATGATTTAGCCAAGCTTAACGTCAATGCAATAGTTAGACTCCTTGATATAGAATGTTTAGTAAAACTTTTGTTATGTGTTCCTTGCTTAAATATTGTTTATTGTTTGTAATTTTATATTTGGTATCTAATCCTATTGTATATAGCTGTGTTGGGTTTGGATCGATCTCCATGCGGTGTCCACCGGATGGACAGGACGTCGGATCTCCCACTCTTGTAATGTGAGTTTCCCCTTTTTAACCATTAAAAAAATACCCGTTCTTCTTGAGCTGGCTTGGTTATTTATTGTACCGACCTAATTCCCTGACATCGTGGTGAACACATTAATAGAAATGGGTTAGATCAAGAGTGAGAGTTGGCCAAGAAGAGGCTAGATATAATGGGCCAGGCAGTAATTTAATTAATACAATTTCTGTGTGGTTATTTCGGGGTTAAGCTAGTTGGGCGACGGGAACATGGCCTGCTCGCTCTATTACTACAGATTGGCGCCCAGGCGGCCCGGAGCCGGGTGGGACAGAACAAAGAGGCTCCTCTTACTACAAATTGGCTGCCCAACATGGCTGACTGACTTCATGTAAAATCTGAGAGAGCTTCAAAAAGAATATAGAGTTGAACAGAATTTTTGCTGTTTGCTGGCACTGTGCCACACAAAGTTTTTCCTTACTCAGCAGCCACAACAGTAAAAAAGCTGTGGCGGTTTTAAAATGCCGGCTTTCTGAGCTATGCTGGCAGCGCCATCTCTGGCTCTTGCTGGAGACAGAAAATTTGGATGGGGCTTGTGACTAAAGTGCTACGGCTTGCTTGATGGCAATGTGGACTGCTGTGTGCCTGGAATTGTGCAAGGCTCAGGGGCACCAAATGGCTCTGAGGCAGGAGCAGGCTCTGCCATGCTGAACTGTGCTGATCTCAGGCAGGAACTAACATAATTATCATGATAACAGCGCAGTTAAGCTTTAGACTGGGCAGGAAACAGGCGGTACTGTATTACTCCTACATGGTGCAAATTAAGTTTTTAAGAACTGCTTCGCATTTTAAGAAGTGTTCCTGGATAGTAAAGAATTACAGATTCACAATAGGACAGATTCAGACATAAAAGACCTCTAAATGGGTCACACTGTTGAATAAAGGTATGTACTAGGCTGAAAAGAAAAAAGAAATAGAGTATAGAGAGATGATTTTAAAAAAGGGTAGATAGTCATAGATTTTAAAAAAAGCCATGTAAAAATGAAAAATTCACAGAATGTCTGGATTATGTATTTTATTGTGTTTTCTTTAAATTTCTTGACTGTGAAGGAGCTAAGTACAGAGAGACATTTAATTGTGTGGTCTGCTAAACTAAACCAACACACATGTTCTAAAGGTATCATGACTTTCAAATTTGGGTCTAAGGATATGGTGCTTTGGAAAAGAGGTTCTTCTTTTGTTTTCACAGAGGATGAGACCCTGTGGATTCCTTCTAGACCAATATGGTATGATAGACCACGCCCTTCTGAAAGGTCACCGTGAACACCTTCAAAAAATTACTTCACTCAACTGCCAACTGAGATGAATCTGGCACACAGGCTACACCATGAAAGACCTGATTAACAGCGCCCCCATACAGCACGAAGCAGTTTGGAGAGAAATAACTGCACCCATATTCCCAAATATTGTTTATAAATGTTATTTTACATTTAAAGGGGGATATGATATAGATATGAATTTGCATTGGTATGGATTTTGCTTTGTTGATATAAATTTAAGGTCAATTTTGTTATATGTATATGTATTTCTGATCTTGATTAAGGTATTGTGATTGTGTAGTTCATTTAAAAATGTAATGTATAACTAGGAAATATAGGTTGTTAATGGATAATCATCAATAATAGTCAAGCTTGTAGTCATGTTAGTTAGATTTTCTAGCTATATAGAGGTATATTTCAGTTAGATAGACATTCTTCATATCTCTCAAAGACTACAGAATACGGCATTTTAAATGTTTTAATAACTTAGGGCTTTTCATGATAATGAGACACGTCTGCTCCTGGCAGCACCAATCTATTTCAAGAGGAAGATGGGCATCGAAGAGTCTCCTTATGGAGTTGGTTAGCTACTTGGGCAAGAAACTGCTCTTGCCTGGACTGTTGCATAAACTGGACATGAAGAACCTGCAGAGAGAGAACTGCTGAACTTGCCTAACGGTGAGATGATCCTTCGGGGTTCCTGATTCATGAAGAGTCTGTGAGACATTCTGCAGGATACAGAAGAAAGTGCCTGAATTGTCTTTGAAATTTCCTGCTTTATGAAAAAGTCTGCTGGATACTATGGGCCTATAGGCTGAAGATGGATGCCCCAACGGTACAAAATAACTTTGGGTGACTGTCCAGGCAGCGAGATGTCTCTGTCACTTCTAGAGTTTTGGAAGTTGCTTACTTTTTGTTTACTTAGGTAATATTATATCCTTTTGGAGTCTTTGATGGAGTTGATGAATGGATAGTTATAATTATAGTTTTCCTTAGTTATGATAAAAGATAAAGTAGCTATAAATATGGTAACTGTAATTCTTGCTTGATACTGTTTTGTTATATGTAATTTTACTATGTTAAAATGAAAGCCTTTCTTTTTTGTTTAAACAGAAAAAGGGGAAATGGTGTAGGAGGTTCTTCTGTATTTGTGTTGCTTTCATTGGTGAATAAAGAAAACTGCCTTGGCCTTTTGATAGGGCAGAAATTAGGTAAACAGAGTAGACAGAAGGGAATGCTGGGAAGAAGAAGGGCAGTGTGGCAGCCGCCATGGTTTTCCTGCCTGAGACTGACACAGGTTAGAAGCTTTCCTGGTAAGCCACAACCTCGTGGTGAACACAGATTAATAGAAATGGGTTAGATCAAGAGTGAGAGTTGGCCAAGAAGAGGCTAGATATAATGGGCCAGGCAGTAATCTAATTAATACAATTTCCGTGTGGTTATTTCGTTGGTTAAGCTAGCTGGGCACCAGGAACGCTGCCCGCTCATCCTATTACTACACACTTCTAGTTCCTGGCCAGGGTGACACGAGACTACGCCTATATGCCAGGTGCCGTGATGGTCAGGACCAGCAGTGGGGTAGAGCCACTGTTCCCAGGCTGATGGAGTGTGGGAGGAATGCCATGGAAGAATGGAGCCGCCAACTCTGAGGCCTTTACAGAGGGCGGGGCATACAGTGGCCAGTACAAGAGAGTAAGGATTTCTACAGTTGAGGCTGGGGTATCAAGGCTAGGAGAATGACCCACTCATTTGGACTACGTAGAGAGAAAAAGGTACTGGATGATTTTTGAGCAAAGACATAGGTGAGACTGAGATGAAAGTGTGCATGTGCATGCATGTGTGTGAATCTACTTGGGATGATAACAGATCTCTGACTATCCAAGGAAGACAGGCTTCATTTATATTTTAGGCAGTGAGGAACAGCACTTAGCCCATACTCTGGGAAGCGTAATCTGGTAGCAGTGTGCGCAGATGCACCAGGAAACTGAGAAACTACTGATTTGGGGAAAAAAATCTCTTGAAAGGAATGAGGCAAGAGATAATCTCAAGCAGGGCAGGCCCAGCTGTCATTCATAATGGGAACATTTGAGGATCGAGTGGGGATGCTTGCATGGAGACGATAAAGAATGGGTCAGAGACACAACAATGCAGTTCCACTGTCAGAGGAAACTGTCTCCAAGTCTTATTTTCGTTCACAGGTAAGTCTGAGATGTCTGTAATGTGTGGCTGAAAAGTTAGAGCAGGGGTACAGAAATGTATCTTCTGCCATCACATTGACATGAACATCACTGTAGTCACGGCACATGAGGCCAAGACTTTGGCAAGTCACCCAGCTTGCCAAAGATGTGCTCAGAACATGGAGAGCTGGACACGGATCTCCATTTAGTCAGCAGGGGGAGGGGACTCCAGAAGGGAGAGTGAAAGAACCAGGATCAAAGGGCAGCAGGTAAGTCAGGATTCTGGTCCTCACACCCTCATCTGCCACCCTGACCATACTGTGACAGGGTTTCGGCCTCCAATTCTATGTGTCTGTAACTCTTTCCAAAAAGATGACAGAATGACTTCTATTTTTTGGAGTGAAAAAACACGAATGAAGCTTTATTTTGAAGGAATATTCTGGAATGGCGCCGTTACGCTTCTGAGCCTGGAGCCCTCACACATGTTGTCACCAAGCTGCCCACCCCAGGGAAAGCCTGCAAACAGCAGAGACACAGCTGACACAAACCAGTTCTCCTGTAGATAAAGAGGGAAAAGAAGGTCTGAAAGAGAGAAAATGAAGCTGCACTTGCGGCTCCTGTCTGTAGTCCCAGGACTCACGAGAGTGAGGCAGGATTGGGAGTTTGAGGTCAGCCTGGGCTACAGGGTAATTTTGAGATTAGCCTGGGTTACTAGATGAGTTTCTGTCTCAAAAAGCAAAAACAAGGATTGGGGGGAGGATGGCTCAGTGGGTAAGAGCACCCACTCTTCAAGCATGAGGACCTAAGCTTGACTTCCTAGCACTCATGTAAAGAAGCTGAGTGCGGCTATGCATCCCGTCACCCCAAGACTGTGGGGCAGATAGAAGGATTCTGAAACCCTGCAAGCCAGCCACCTCGTCAGAATGGAAAGTTTCTCGTTCAGAGAAAGATTCTATCCCAAGGCAAAAAGGCAGAGTGATAGAGGAAAACTCTGTACTCTGACCACTCTGTATACAGGGCAGGCACCTGCATTGCATATCCAAGCATACCACACACAAACACACACACTAACCCTGCAGATTCAAGTGCATGAACCAGCCACATAAATATTGGCATGCACACTCACTCACACCAGTCACCCAATATAAAAAATAGGTGACAAGAGGAAGCTATGACATTCTGTGCAAAATGCCTTCTGCATTGGCCCAGTCAATTCATAACCATCTAGTAAGTCATCTCTTCCATATCATTTTGTTTATGATAGCTGCAGTCTGAAAAACACAAAGGTACTGTTTTCTCAGTCTGTTATGACTGTCAAATAATGAAAAACACTAAAATATCATGTGTGGACATGCATGATGTGTGTACCATGGCACACATGTGGAGGTCAGAGGACAAGTCTGTAAAGCTGATTCTTTCCTTCTACCTTTATGAGGGTTGCAGGGATTGAACCAGGTCACCAGGCTTGCAGAGCAAGCCCCTTTCCCTGCTGAGTCATCTCACCAACCCCCATCAAAGAATTCTGAAGACAAAAAGGAACTTTAGATATTTAGTTTAGCTTCCTTGTTCAGAGATGAGTAACCAGCTGAGTTCAGAAATATCACATGCTTGGCTAATAGTATTAACTAGATAAGACAAAAATCACAACCAGAGCAAAGCTTCATTGTCCACACTGCGCACCAATGCTTGTCACTGCTCTTCTTCTCCTAGTTTTGAAGGTCAATGGTCAAGTGCAACAGGATGGACATCAGCATCCTAAAGGTCAATCTATCTGCTGGTTATCCACGCGGAAAAATGCCTGTTTCCTCCTGACCCCTTACGTCACAAGTAAAACTCACCAGGTTCGATACTTTTCTTAAATTCTCAATTTCCATGTTTCCC
Source organism: Ondatra zibethicus (assembly GCA_004026605.1). Classification (NCBI taxonomy): domain Eukaryota; kingdom Metazoa; phylum Chordata; class Mammalia; order Rodentia; family Cricetidae; genus Ondatra; species Ondatra zibethicus. The sequence goes on along the minus strand of PVIU01007055.1, from coordinate 25,750 downwards.
TCTAAATAACAATGAGGAGTCTTTATTAAGCTATGTGACTTGCATCAGAAGAAACCCAATTAGATGCACAGGTTCTATTCATGTGGTACTGAATCTAAGATCATAATATACTTAATGTGTTCTACCCAATTCTTTAGTAAAAAATAGTTTTATCTATCAGATACATTTAGCATTAATTACGTATGGCAGTGCTAGATTAAGATAACTCCAGAGAGATAATTCTTTAAATGGATGTTTCAACTTTACCATTTCACCGCACCCCACCCCCTGCCCACATAGGGCTAGGGATTGAACCTAGTGCCTTGTACACGCTGGCCAAGCACTCTGCCACTGAGTTATAAGCCAAGCTCAACAATTTGGTTTTGAAATGGTGTATGTTAACAGGGAAACAGCGTGGGGGATCCCAGTTACAGGGATCTGGCATCCTCTTATGGCATCTTCAGGCACCAGGCACACATGTGGCTTATACATATTCATATAGGCATTCACCCATATCCACAAAATACCAGTTAAGGAAGAACTGTGCCAGCCACAGTCACCCCACACTCAGCTCCTGCGTGAGAGGCCATGCAGAGGTCACGCACCTTCTGTTTACTGCTGCAGGAGAGAGCGTTTCTCAGAGCACGGACAGCACTGACGTCTGAGGCTTCACTAGGGCACCGTTTTCACTCATCTAAAACCTAGCTTCACTCTGCCCTCTCAAGCAGATGGCAGTTCCTCTTCTCACAGCCCTTTGCCAAGTCCTGACAACGCCAGTCAAACTGACCCTAGCAGCCTTGTCTTAGGCTTTGTTCTAGACTTCATAAACTGAAGCACCCAGCTTCCTACCCGGAACTCCTGCCTGTCCACTTCCATTTATTTCCTTCTTGCTGTGGACCATACCTTTTGCTCCTTCTAAATAGTAAATGTCACACATCTGTCTCAACTTTTCCTCTCCTTGCTTTTATTTTCTCTTTCAACTTGGCCAAATGTAAACCGAGCTAAAGAACAAGTGTTTATCATTTTAAAGCCTTCCAGACAGAAGGAAAGCCACTTCTCCCATGCACTACTGCTCTGCACACTGCACCTAGGTACTGCCAGATCCCAGGGAGGAGAACCATCTTGCCCATGCTGTTCTTTGGAGCAAGTGTCCAAGCACACACTATATAACCAATCACGATTGAAATGCTCAAAAAGTATTGAGATGATGAGAAGCTGATCTCTTCCCTTACCTTAAATTTTAAGGCAGGTGTTTGTGTCATGGACGACGCCTTCAATCCATGTAGCCGTTCTTCTATTTCCCTCAGCCTAGGAGGCAGTATGAGATCACACACACATACATTTATAGTTTCACTACAAATCATCATTGTATTAGCGGCTTCTACTTTATGAAGCAATGATGGCTCTCACACTAACCACATCTATGACAATAATCAATGTTCCTGCTGTACTGCTCAGGGTCTGCAAAGGCACTTCTTATGACACTTGTATATACATTAACTATTGACCTACCTATCCCCACCTCTTTCTCTCTCTCTACCTACCTGCCTGTCTGCCTGCCTACCTGCCTGTGTTGCTTTAAAAATTATACTTTATACTGTCTTCTAATCTTTTTTTAAAAAATGTCTTTTCCTTATCTATATTTAGTAATGAATTTTATAGGTGTTTTCACTGTATTGCCCCCACCTACTTTAATTTCTAAAACAGCCATTATTTTTGAACACATGAGAAACCATGCTTAACCCTTCTTTGCTAAGGACCACTAGAGCCACCTGTTTTATTATACTCCAGCTTTGCTCACATCTAATACATTTGCTTATATTTCTTTCTCAAGAAAGCCACAACTCACTTTCTCAGATAGACTTACTCATTTACATATGTAAGTATTTTCTTAGTTATTCTGGACAGTCTCATGTTGCTTGGGCTAACTTTGAAATCTTGATCCTCCTAGCTCTACTTCCTAACTGCTAGGATTACAAGCTTGTGCCACCATGATTACATTTTTTTTTTTAAATGAAGTGTTCTGTGACTTCATTTTAAATCGCGAGCGTGCACATGTTGAGCAATGTGGGTGGAGTGCCTGCACAAGCCAGAAGAGGGTGCTGGGTCCCCTGGAGCTGATGCAACAGCTGACTGTGTGGTCTGACAAGGGGGCTGGATTTACACATCAAGAACGCTGCTCTGAGGATTGTCAAACTTATTTTCTTTTATGTTTATTTGAGACAGGGTTTCTCTGTGTAACCCTGGATGTCCTGGAGCTAGCTCTAAAGGCCAGTCTGACTTCACACTCAGAAATCTACAGGCCTCTGCTTCTTGAGGCTGGAATTGAAGGTGTGTGCCACCGCAACTGCTAAATGTCATTTTCTTCTGAGACTAATAATCATTTGGTTATCATAATATTTATGTCTATGGCACCTAATAAGTCAACTCCTGAGATGACTGCTCTAAAAGTAAAACAAGGCCAACGCTTTCTAAGTAAAAATTTTGTCAGTTAACCCAGTTGTTTTTATAAAATGCTAAACTATGAGAATCAGTGTTTTCCATTGTAAACTTGTATCAGTTAGAGGAGGAGGAAGATGGTGAACGCAAGTGCTAACTAAGATAGTTACGTAGCAAAGAGTTAAAGGATGCTAAGAGGGTCATTAAATCTGTTTGTAATTATATAATTGTTTAAAAATAACATGTAAAATAATTGGCCAAGAGTAACGAGGTTTTAATACTATTTTCAGAATAAAGGTACAGACCAGCAAAACAAACGATTATACACTGCAGACAGTGAGAACAAACCGTGAGTAAAGATAGATGGAGGCAGATGAAATTATTCTGTGGAAAAAAATGCATGTAATAAAAGTATAAAAATTAATAACCTATAGGTCAGTTAGGTATGTTATCTAATAATCTATACCTTGAACAAAGTGTAAAGCTTTTTTTTTTTTACTTAAAATTTTAACTATATTTGTGTTTGTTCTGTGCATACGTGGGAGTATAGAAGAGGCACTGGATTTCCTGGAGCTGGAGTTACAGGAGTTGTGAGCAGCCTGATGTGGGTGCTAGGAACTCAACTCTGGTCCTCTGAGAGATCAGCCTGTGTTCTTAACCACAGAGCCATTTCTCCAGACCCAAGGCATTTTCTTAAGAACATCAGCAATTCTGGAAAGGCGTTTTCAATGCTTTGAAAAATCTAGGGATGTTTACCGTCGCTTTGTTATATAGAGTTCATCAAGAAGATGTCGCTCTTCATAGCTCATCCACCGCTCATCAGGCAGCTCCTCTTCTTTCTGTAGCAGCTGCTCATAGAGTCGAACTGGATTCCAGCCCGTCATGATATCATAAGTAATTACACACCCCAAGGAATGGGATACTATTGAGACTTTACCCCCTTTTTCTTCAAAGTCTGGATTCCGAGAACAGAAAAGGGAATATAATCGATTCAGCTCTTGCTGAAGGCCTTTAACTAGCTGTTTGAAATAAGAAAATACAATCATATTAGATTTTTCATTGAGGGCTATAAACTTTATTTCTAAATGCAAAAACATTAAGAAATAAGAAATACATGATTGCTGAAATATAAACAGGTCATTAAATTACTCAGGTGCTTTAAAAAGATACAGGAATGCAGGTCTGTATACATGCTACAAACCGTCTCATCACCAGAGTATACCCCAGGCAGAGATTCTCATCAAGATCCATCCTTTTGTAGGCGTTCAGTAAATTACACTAGAGCCAGCTGTCCCACAGATAGGAAAAATTTCCTTTTGGATTCTAATAAGATCTCCAAAGACCCCTGGAAATTTCTACTTCACAGCAACTTACTGTCTATCAATTCTAAATTTTCAGTGAGTGGGCCTTAGTCATAGTAACATTTTTAGAGGAATGCAGGTTTATAACAGATATACTGAAGATAGACTATGTAGTAAGAGGCTGCTGCATGGAAGAGTCACAAGAGACCTTGATAGCTTACATCTCATCGTGCTCTTGACAGAGAAAAATAAAAGATGACTTCAGTGACTGAGCTCAATTAATAAGCCCACTGACGTGAAGCAGCTCAGTACTTCATCTTTGGGAAGCTACCGAAATAATCACCTTCCCCAAACCCACAAAGAAGGCTACTTCATCTCTCAAACCGTCCTGAACCCTGAAGCTTAGCACAGTCTTCTCTCTTTACTGTTTCTTCTATTTGATTATAAATGTTCAGTTTTTATTCATTTTACCTCACTAGTTAACAAGCCAGCTGTTATATTTGTTTTTACAGAGCTTCTACTTTAAAATCATGTTATATCAAGAGACAACCAAACTCCATCAGCTGCTCCTGAGTATCCTTCGCCTGATGGTATAAACTAGCATTCACTCTTGTACTTTGACTGGTGGGCTCAGTGATATATGCATGAAACCCTGGCATCTTCTGCTGACATCTTAGAGTTCACTAAAATACTGAGGCTAATTTGAGCTATTGAAACTATGTGATCTGTCTGATGCAATATATTCTGGCAATGAACAGAGAGAGGAAAAGAGTCCCATGCTCCAATGGCAGCTGTCCTCCAATTCTCACGTGGACAGACTGCTACAAGTGGACTGGCGGGCTCTGGCTCCGGGTTCTCGACTCAGAGGCACTGGAGAGCCTTGGAATCTGCATTTGTAACACATTCCTGGAAAATGGTGGTGGTGCGGCCTGAGAATGCTACTTTAGGAGCTTCTAGTTCAAGGAAAAACGAATATGAAAGCCTTTTAAGACTTGGGCCGCAGGCAAAACTCCAGGACTAAAGAGTACGCCATGAAATGTCACTGTATGCTGCTCAGTAAGGGAGCTGTAATTCTTTGGAGTGAGCTCTTACAGTATCAAAAATCCAGGAGATAAAAAAAAATTCCTTCCTTACAATCCAAGCAGCAGCTACAAAGAAAGGGCACGAGAGTGTTTTGCTTGAGATTGAATCCAGGATGTTGTGTGTGCTTGGTCAGTAAGATACTGACTCATCTCTACTACTAGTTACTTATGAAGGTCTTGATTCTAAGGTTTATACTAGGTAAACACAGAAGTACTTCAGTACACTGGCAAAAAAGCACCCAATTTTCATGTATTTTAAAAAGGCAATCCTCAGAAAGTGTGACCTGAGAAGGAATAGCTGACACACAGCCTTGTCCCTCTAACCCTGGCTCTTTGGTGATCATTAACAAACTTAGGGTTTTTCTTTTTAGAAACTCAATCTCAGAGTCAAGAGATTAAGGGGTGAGCTAACTTAACCGCTGAGGAGACGAGAGCACCCCTTGTGGCACCTCTGGCTGGTGGTGGCTTAGAATCCACCCGGTCTCTTGTTTCCACGTTGAAGGGAGTGTCCATTCTTCTGAGCAGCTCTGCTACTTCAAAGGTCTTCACCACAGGACATGACCGTGCTCCTCCTAGTCACTGATCATTTACTGTCTATGTGGAAGAGTAACATGCGAGATTGCAGCTTATTCTGATTATTTTATTTTTTATGAATGATTTGTCTGTATACATGTCTGTGCATCAAATGTGCCTGGAAGATGTCAAAAGAGGAGGTTAGGATTCCCAGGAACTGGAGTCACAATGGTTGTGAACCACCATGTGGGTGCTGGGAACCGAACCAGGGTCCAGTGCAGGCGCAACAAGTGCTCTTAACTGCTGTGCCACACCTCTGTCCCCAATATGAGGGATTTTTAATTTACAGATTGTCCTTCTGTAAACAAGCGAGCGAGCGAGAGAGAACACTGCTGCCCACCTCTTCCTATGCACTCCTTTTTTCTTCATAATGCTTTAAGAAGCACTACCCAGGCCGGGCGGTGGTGGCGCACGCCTTTAATCCCAGCACTCGGGAGGCAGAGGCAGGCGGATCTCTGTGAGTTCGAGGCCAGCCTGGTCTACAGAGTGAGTTCCAGGACAGGCTCCAAAGCCACAGAGAAACCCTGTCTCGAAAACCAAAAAAAAAAAAAAAAACCAAAACAAAAAAAAGAAGCACTACCCAGAATTCCCTGATGGTAGTACCTAGGAGAACTGTTAATTTAAAATATAAACACAGGCTTCATTTCAGACCAAGTGAATCACAACCTCTAGGGGATGGACCTAGAAAACTGTTTTTCTCAACTTGAATATTTTGTTTCCTCAACTTTTTATTTGAAAATATAAAATGTTACAAAGTAAAATTACTACAAAAAATCAAATGTCTGTGGAGGAGCTGGCTCAGGGGTTATGAGAGCACACTGCTCTTACAGACACCTGAGGTCAGTTCTCAGCATTCATGTAGGGTGGCTCACAGCCGCTAACACTAGCTCCAAGGGAGCCAATGCCCTTTCCTGGACTCCACAGGCACTTGCACTCAGAAGCACATTCCCCTCCTCACAACACAAAATTAAGAAAACCCACGTGTTATCTTTTATTTAGATTCTCGTTTTGTTAGTGTTTATCACACTTGTGTTAGTTATTTCCTCTGTTTCTGTAAATATGCAATCACACACCTTGCCAAAATCTCTGGCAATTACTTGAGGGATACAGTATCAGCTTTTATCTCTTAATACTTCATTATATTTCCTAATGCTAGGAATATTTCTAGTGTAATTATTTGTGCCACATGGCATTACCTGGATATATTTTATATAATCCTCCACCACAAACCTACTCTGTCATCCATTCCTGCAGCTTCCTCATCTACTTCAGGACAATAGGAAATGGGATACAGTATTTATCAGATCTCTTCACCCCCTGTAATCGGGAATAGTTCCTGTAATTACTGTCTTCTACGATACTGACAATAGAAAAGAATACAGCACCAGTCCCGCGCCTTGTCTGCGTTTCTCAGGTATTTCCTCATGATGCTGCACAGGGATGCTGCATCCTCCACTGGGTATCATATTCAAAGGCTCACAATGTCCACCTGTCCCGTGGGAAAACCCAGGATAGATGCTGTCTGAATTCTCCTGTGTGTAATTACTGTTTCTCTTTTGTAGACCAGGGAGCAGTCTGCGGGGATGCACACAATTAGCCTGCTCCTAAACAATACTGCCCTCAATTTCACATTCACTGATGAACATGTCCAGCCCCTTACACTCAGCACTGCCACGCCTACTGTAAAATGACTGTGCAGCTCCAGTCAGCTTTACTGTTCTACTAAAGCAAGGGACCTGGCCACTATCCAGTCAATTTTTCAAATTATAATCAATACAAATGAAAGTTTTTTGAAAAATGGTTTATAATCCTTTACTGCACTGCCATTGCTGTATCCCATGTTAAAGTACAAATAATTCCCGTAGTGAACTACCCTAGTCCCAGACAGGCTCAGACCCAGCCGACTGCTACGTTCTCTAGCTCCTGCCCTTGGGGCCTGCCGTTATTCTTTTGAGCATTTCTTTAGTTTCTGTCACAAATTGCTTTGGCCTCTGAATCAGCTATATTCAGAAGAAATTGTAATTTTTCTTTATGGGGAAAAAGGCACTACAAACATCTGGGTGTTAGGTGTGCTCAGTGCGATAAGGGAGATCCTTGGTTTTCGGCTATTTCAGTGTACATTCTGGGAAATATATGCATGTAAACACAGACATCTGCATATACATATATACATACATATATAAAATACCTATAAGCTTATTTTATAAATCACGAGCTCAGAATACCTTCATTCCTAGTCTCTATACACTTTATAATTATGCTATTTTTATTATTCTACCTTTTTTTTTTTGAGACAGAGCTTCACTCTGTGGTTCACAGAGATCTTGAACTCATGGCAATCTTTCTGTCTTAGGCTCCTGAGTGTTGGGCTTACAGTGTGAACCACCATGTACCTCTCTCCTTGTTTTGAGACAAGCTCTTTGTAGCTCTGCTTCTTCTGTTTTTAAACAGCACCGAGTGTTTGCTCTTACGAGGCCTCTCTGGGGAACACTGGGAGGACTTGGCCTGAAGCTGACCACATTCGCTACTAAAAGGCCGATGTTACTATAAAGCACACCTAACATGCCAAAACGGTCATGGTACTTACCTCATCCCTATAAAGCGGGCTAGTATAGTACATTATATCCATTGCACTACTGTTCAGCATGTCCCTCAAGCTTCGCACTTTGTCGGGAGTAATGGAATCAACAGTGTCTACAAACAAAACAAAACCTAGATCAAACTTACAGAAGGTTCCAGGGAAAAATCACATTTCTGAAAGTAAATTAATATCTAAGTAATAAACATTAGTGGGGACCTTCCTTCTTGCAAAATATCCAAGATAAAACAAAACAAAAAGTAAAACAAAAAGAAAAAGAATGTTAGAGGATGAAGGCTATTAACAAATTTTTGGCTCTATTAACCCTGGCCCAAATTATGCCCATCTGGCACACCTGGGCACGGCTAACAACAAACCAGGAATAAATAAGACTTTTCCTATGCTTCATATTTATCTGTCTCTTGTGAACCAATAGCTCTATGGGCATGAATTGTCAAAGCATAAATAAACACAAAGACAAATGAGTTAGCGATGGGCTTCAGTAAACAGGACAATGTTGGTGTAAAAAAGTGTGGACAAAAAGTCTTACCTACTAGAACTACTGGAGATGCAGAGAAGCATCTGCATTGCTTACAGAAGCAATGACAATGCTAAACACAGGAGGGCAGAGCCTTAGGACTTCATTCAAGGACAAGCCACTGCACTGGCTCACATTATTTAATTCCTATTTACTCTGTTCTTTAGTACAGTGTAGTAAGGACTGAAAGGCACCATGATAAAGACTAGGATTCCCTTTCTACTCTGAACAAGTTTCCCAAATATTTTCTAAAGTGTTGGCCTTCATGTTAAGCCTTTGGTCCAGCTGATATATGAAGCAGATATCATTTTAACCAACCCCCCAGGATTACCAGTTTCCAAGCACATTCAAAGTGCAATCCTTTCATGACTGGGCTGTGATACTGCTTTGTTGTGGCTCAGGTTCCACATTAGCACAGATCGGTGAGGCACGCACGTGCTGGGCTGCACCGGTTTATCGGCCCAGCTTTGTCCCAACATTAAAGTATTTCAATCACAGTAGTTAAATGGCTCCAGCAACTGAGGAAGACGTGACTCTCCGACTCCATTCTTGGCTACTCTGGGCCCTTTGTCCTACAACCATTTTACAGTCAGTTCACCAAGTTCTGTGAGTATCTACAGATCAGTTTGGGAGTTAGCATCTCTAGTATATTCATTCAATCATTTAATCTGAGAGAAACATCTTTGCATTTAAGTTTTCCTATATTTTAATAGTTCTTATACTTTAAAATCCAAATATACATATTTAAGTTACTTAAAGTTATACATTTTTTATAAAGTTGTATATTTGAGCTATTTCTTGGGGTCTTGTATTTTTTATGTTGTCTGTTTGTTGCTGGTCTATAGGAAAGCAATTATTTTACACATAAATCCTCTACATCATGACCTTGGGAAGATGATCAGTTCTATTTTTCTGTGTAGGTTTATGTATTCTGAGCAGACAGCATGGGACCTGTAAATCAGAACTGGTGCTTTACATTTCTTATGCCTATCATTCCTTTTTCATGTCTTATTGTACTGCAAAGATAGTAAGTCCATGGACATCTTAGTTTCTTTTTCTCTTTCACTACCAATGAGTACACTGATATTTGCTATACCATGCTTTTACTCTGAAATTTATACAGAGTAAAGCTGATTGTGAATATTAACACTTGCACAGTTTTATGTAACAAAGGCTGTGATGAGGACACAGAATTGTTCTGACTTAAACAGTTTGTCTCCCCTCCCTTAAATTCTGACAGTCACTGGCTTGTTCTTTGTGACTGTAGTTTTGCTTTTTCCAGTTAAATGAATGGAAGCATAAAACACAAGATCTTTCTGGTTGGCTTCTTTCAGTTATCTTAATACCTTCAAAACTATCAAAACCTCTGTGGGTTTATTTGGGAATGAATCATCAGTAGGAGATTCCCAGAATCCTAGGGCTCAGGAGGCTAAGCCAGGACTGTGAGTTCAAGGCCATCTGGGCTACAAAGGTGAGACTATTTCAAAAACAAACAAATATCTTGACAATGTGAACTTAGGCAGAACTACAGGCTCAGGGGTTTGGGAAATGTTAATTCATCCTGTTGCCTACATTCCTGACAATTACCTGGGTGAGCCAGAAAAGCCCATAGTGTTACTATATGTGTAGACAGAAATTCCTGTTCCTCCCAGTCCTACAACCATTCAGTCCCAAATAAACACACAGAGGCTTATATTAATTATAAACTGTTTGGCCTACGACTCAGGCTTATTACTAACTAGCTCTTATGACTTAAATTCACCCATAATTCTTGTCTATGTTTAGCCACGTGGCTTGGTACCTTTTCTCAGTAAGGCATTCACATCTTGCTTCTTCTGCGTCTGGCTAGTGACTGACTCTGCCTTTTCTCTTTCCAGAGTTCTCCTGTTCTGGTCACCCCACCTATACTTTCTGCCTGGCTACTGGCCAACCAGCGTTTTATTAAACGAATAGGAGTGACAAATCTTTACAATGTACAAGAGCATTATCCCACAGCAAATATGGAACTTTACATATGTACCATAATTGCTGAGACATCTTCCTTGGTCACTAGCATTTAGCTACTTTGTGGTTTGAAAGAAAACGTCCCCCAAAGGAAGGTGTGGTCTTGCTGGAGAAGTGTGTCACTGTTGGGGTGAGCTTTGAGGTCTCCTATATGCTCAAGATACCACCCAGTCTTGGATTCCACCTCCTGTTGCCTGCAAGTCAAGTAGGTCTCCAGACCATGTGTGCCTGCACGCCACCTGTCCCACCATGATGATAATGAATTAAACCTCTGAAACTGTAAGATACCCCAAATAAATGTTTTTCCTTTATAAGAGTTGCCATGGTTGTGGTGTCTCTTCACAGCAATAGAAACCCTAACTATGACATATTTATTTTGTATACAGTGTTCTTTCTGTCTGTATGTTTGTGGGCCCGAAGACAGTACTAGATCTCATTACAGATGGTTGTGAGCCACCATGTGGTTGCTGGGAATTGAACTCAGGACCTTAAGAAGAGCAGTCAGTGCTCTTAACCTCTGAGCCATCTCTCCAGCCCGACATATTTATTTTGTAAAAGTGCATTATAATTCTTGATGCCACTTTGGAGTGCAGTGCCTAGTTGACATTGCTAACTAGGAGACAAAAACACAGACATGGAAGACTCTGTGGCTGCACCTGGGGCAGTGTGCCACTGTGACGAAGGTGGGTGTTACTGTTACACAGACCTAGATCATCTTCTTCTACCTCCAGATCACAAAGGACACATACAAACATGCCATCTGTGAAGTCCACATGGCAGTCCAAAGACACAAGTCAATTTTGCCAATTTTTAAAAAAATCAGTTTTTTCCCTCAAGTATGTTCTTGAATAATCAGGAACAAAAAGTGAATATACTCAGACAATTTTAAAACAGATTTTATGTGTGTATGTATGTGTGTGTGTGTGTGTGTCCACCTGGTCTGGAATTTGATATATTAACCAGAGATCTACCGTTTTATCCCCCAGCCCCCACCCCTAAGGGCTGGGATAAGACATATGCTGCTAAACACGACCAAGATTTTGTTCTTCATGTATTTACTCTAGTAAAGGTTTGTCATTGGCTAAAATCATTCCATTTCCAAACAGAATATACCTCCATCAAGAGTAAGCTTTGACCGCCACTCAACAGGTAGGAACTCAACATGTGTGGCATGGTTGGAAAAATGCCTTTCTTCTATTTTCCTTGCAGCCTCTCTCATCCTAAAAAATAAATAAATGTAAGAAAAACTTTTGAGAGTAACTTCATGAATGTCTTTACATGGTGTAAGTACCTCTCATTGTAATGCCTCCATTTCCTGTCAGCTCTGTCCAGCTGTATCCCACTAACTGTGACACTAAGCTGGTTATACTAACTAAGCTGGCTATACTCAGCTATTTTCCTATTTGTCATTCAGGACTTGAGATGCTGCCACTTACATTACATCCTAAATGACATAGTTCTTCAGGGATCTAAGAACATAATGAACACATCCATGCCTTTGTTCATCTCCACACATCATGTGTCCAGTCATAAATTATCTCATTTCATCTCCTTTAAAAAGTTTTATTTTTAATTAATACATAATCACATCATTTCCTTCTCCTTCCTCTCTTCCCTCCTCTCATAGCCCTCATATCCTCTCCTACTCCCTCTCAATTCATGGCCTCTTTTTCGCCAATTATTACTGTTACACACATACATACAGATGAATAAATATATAAATACAACCTGTTGACTGTGTATAGTGTTGTTTACATGTATATAATTTCAGGCATGACCACATGGTACTGGAATAACCAATTGGGGGCTCATCCTGAGGGATACTACTTTTCTCTCTCTCTGAAGTAGTTAAATTGCCTGTAGCTCTTCATCTAGTGATGGCCCCCATGGGTTTCCTCATCCATGCCGGCATGGCTAGTGGTGGTACCACTGTTCAGGTCTTGTTCAGGTTGTCACACTGTTGAGGCTTCATGTGTACAGCTGGCCCGTCATATCCAGAAGACACTGTCTTGCAGAAGACTTCCTGGTCCTCTGGCTCTTGCAATCTTTCTGCCCCCTTTACCTCTTCTTTCTAATGCAATTTTCAATTTTTTTTTACTTTGAAAATTAAGGTATTAATGAACTTACAGCTCTCCTTTAGCCAGTTATATGAATTCTGCCACACCAATAGGATTCTGATCAGCACAACCTAATGAAGATACTCAGAGTTCACTGTGAAAGCTCCTCTCCTGCTGTCCCTTCCCAGGCAGGCCTTCCTTTCACGGTCTAAAGCAAATCCCAGACACCACACCATTTTATTTCTTACATAAACACTCAACCCAGGCTTCCACATATCTGAGGCAATTACTTTACCACTGAGTTACACCTTGCACACATGAAGTAAATGCTCTACCACGGAGCTAATCCCCAGCCATCTTATCTCCAAATTGTATATTTTCTAAAATAACATCTATTCAATAATAAAGTATTACAATCAAGTAATTTTTAAATTTTAGCAAATATGTAGTTCATTGGCCTCATTTCCCCAACTGACTATAAGAACTATTTCATAATAACATTAAAACATTTTGTATTTATGCTCCATTCTGCTCCATTCACTGCAGATGTTACACAGGTGACCTTTCTTGTAGAGCTTCCTACAGTCTGTTCACCAATTGCGTCCATGTAGTGTCACCCACATGGCCTTTCTACCGTACAGCTCCTGTAAGGTGGTGGTGACATAGAGGCTGAGCAGGTGTCAGCGAGTCCGGAAAGACACCACAGGATTCCACCTTTTTATAATGAGTTTGCCTTACTTGTATCTGAAGAAATTAAACTTCTGTTTTAATGTAATGATCTCATGGAGGATATGCCATGCAAACCAATTCTCATGGTCCTTGATATCTAAGAAAGGACATAATTATCATGCCAAGTCATATGACTCATCATAAAACAAGTCGGAACTAGAGCTATGAGATGCTTACAGGAGAAACAAGGGGACTGGGAGAATGAAGTCTCCAGCGACAATACAACTTGGGTTGCACTTTTACTTTGCCCTCTGTGGGCCTCATGACCTTACAGCGTAGCAAGCTCAACAACCGCATGTGCAACTCATGGAGGGCTGACTTCCTAGAGCTAAACATTTACTTCATGGATGGCGAATCTGGCAGACTGTGCTTCCCACAGTAACTCACTTGTTCTTACTGCATCAGAACCCTGGGCCTCATCAGCTCTGCTGCATTGTGTCTGCTGGCAAAGAGCCAGATAAAAGGTGGACCTTTAACCCAGCACTCAACTGCTGAAACACACAACTCGCATACACATATCCCAAGAAGCTCCTAAAGAGGTTTTAGAATAAAGCTGAGTATCTATCAATAAGGAGATAAATAACCTGTCTTGTATGTTAAGTATCCACTGACTTCTGTGTACAATCTAGAGTTGTTTCCTCTGGGAGCAATTAGTGGGCAGATTATATTGAAAACTGTCAGTTTAAACAATTCTTAATCTTCTCAAAGTTGGACAACTTTGAAGATTCTCAATTTCTGAGGCTCAGAGAACAAGGAACAAACTTAAAAATTAGCTTGTTTCCCGCTGTCAGCCCTAAATTAATTATGTCGATTAAGGAGGGAAAGTCACGTATCATCAGGATACAGTCACTGTTTTGGTTTCATCCAGAAACATCACTGATATTAGAAGAGTCGGCGTGGAGCCTTGGGCAGAAGCTGGGACTGTCTGCAAAGAACTCACATGGCTGTGTTCTTTATAATTCTTCCTTGGTCCATCTTCTGTCCGATGCCATGCACGACAAACACGATATGAGAAGTCTGCGAGGGCTTGTCTTCCAGCGTGGCTTCTTCTACGTAACCTCTATGAAGTCTGGTCCCACTACTGGAGGCTGTAGCAAAATTATGGCCTTAAGTTTAGGACTTGGGAAATTGTATTTGCAAAATATGTTTAAAAAAGAAAGAGTAGTAATGGTAAGAATGTAAGAAAATATTTCATTGGGTGGAAAGAGGAAATAAAGTTTATAAGATAATATATATTGACTGATGACATAAAAAGAAGTGAATACAATACAAAAACCAGAAATCATTAGGAAAACAAAAGGATAAACAGAACGCAGAAAAATAAAGAACATCTATATTAAAAATGCACACCAGGTATGGTGGCACAAGCCTTTAATTCTAACACTCAGGAGGTAGAGGCAGGAGGATCTCTGTGAGTTTAAGGCCAGCCTGGTCTACAGAGTGAGTTCAAGGATAGCCAAGGATACACCCTGAGAAAAAATAGTCAAAGAGAGCTTACTAGTCAAAAAGTACACATATTCAATTAATGTTTTGAGCTGAAGATATATAAAGGCACCCCACAAAATATTACTAACTATAAACAAAAATATTCACATACATTTATAGAAAATAAAAGAATGATATAATAACATCTTCTTAGACTTAAAAATGAATTTTCAAACTTATTGAGGATGCTCTATCTTCTCTTAACACTCTTTTCAAGAAAATTAGTGTGTGTGTGTGTGTGTGTGTGTGTGAACATGCGAGCGCACGTACGCACGGTAGACAGGCAAAGGGGGGCAATATGTGGGAGGCATGTGAAAGGTTAAGGGGACAGCCTCAGGTGTTCAGCGCTCTCTTTCCACAAAGCAGCCTCTTGCTCTCAGCTTCGCGGGATTCAGGCCGGGCCCTGCCTCCCTGGAGCAGTGCTGGATTTTATATGCACACTAAGCGTCTAGGATTGCAGCTGTGCACTAAGCGTCTAGGGTTGCAGCTGCGCGCTATGATTCATTGAGCTTTTATGGCTTCTGAGAATTTGAACTCAGGTCATCACACTTAAGTGGCAAGTGCCTTTTCTCTACAGAGCCATGTAGCTAACCCTTCTATTTTATTTTAGTAGAACTACTTTAGCCTGGCAGTGGTGGCACACGCCTTTAATCCCAGTACTCGGGAGGTAGAGGCAGACAGATCTCTTTGTGTTCGAGGCCAGCCTGGTCTACAGGAGTTCCGGGACAGCCAGAGCTGGTTACACAGAGAGAAACTCCGTCTTGAAAAAATATAAAAATACAAAAGAAAACAAACAAACAAACAAACAAAAAAACCCACAAAAACCAAACTGAAACAACCAAAAAAACCACAAAACTACTTTAAACTGTAAAAGGCCAAGAAACAATTCCTTTAGCAAGACTTCACAAAGAGTTGTATTGTTTTTCTCACAACCACCATTCCCTCCTCCACTGAAACTGAATCCATGACAATATGGCTTCTGCCCAACAATTCCAGTCACAAGCCCCACTTGTTCCAGCCTCCTCTTCTTTATGCTCAAGTTTCACTGTCTCAAGGCAGATGGCTTTCACACGCAGGAAGGCATTTACTGTCCTTATTAGGATTCTAATTCATGGCTATGAGCTGAGGCATGAACACATACACCTTAATAAAAGTTTCATTTAACAGGGTTCTTGTCACTGAATTTAATTTCTACTTAAATCATATAAAAACAGAATATGAATTATCTACTTTTGACTCCAAAAATTTTGATAAGCCACAGTACCATGTAACAATTACCTTTAGAAAATCCCAGTTTTTGGGTAACGGTTCTTGCAATTTTGGATGTTGTTGCGTCGCTGTAGAGATACACTTCATCCACGCTGTGCCAGTCCACATGATTCCGACTCAATTTGAAACTATGAACAGCTGCCGTACAAAAGAGGAATTTCAAGTTCTCCGAGGCAGGCTTTCTTTGTGTAAATATTCTAACACTCAGTTTTCTGAACCAATATTAGCTAACTCAGACACCATATACTTTTAGTTCAGTAGAAAAAGTTTCATTAAAACCATTTATGTCACATAAGCAATGCATAGAATTTTATAAATGTTCAACAATGCTATTAGGAACAGCAGAGGGACTGGCGTCACTATATAATATTAACCTCTGTATGAAGGTGATATGGTTCTTGATCATCAAGCTGCACCCCAGGAGTATGGCTCCTCTTTCTGGGGTATATACCTATTTAAAAGTTTTCAATAGCTCGGGCACAGAAACTTAAGTTCTCTCCCTTTTGTTAATTTTACTAAAAATATCAAGATATTCACTCAATACAGAACAAAAAAAGAGGTTGATTTGCTCAAAAGCTAGTGATTGGCAGGGTGCCCCTGTCCTACCTAAAGATGAGTTGTATATGACCCCAAATTAAGAATACAGTTCTAGCCGGGTGGTGGTGGCGCACACCTTTAATCCCAGCACTTGGGAGGCAGAGGCAGGTGGATCCTGGTCAAGGCTGTAAGACATGCTGAAGTAGCATGTTCCCCATGGGAAGACATGGCATACTATAAGAAAATCCACTTCCTACATTAAAACTAACTTAAAATTTTATGAAAACCAATTCTACTTTACTAGCTCTTAGACTATGTTATTGACCTGTGTGTGTGTGTGTTGTGTGAGTGTGTCTCTCACAGGACTAAGATTCAATTAACACAACTCACGCCAACAACTTTAGTTACATGGAACACAACCACAGGTGCAGACTTTTAAATAAAAAGCTTTTCATAAATTAAAAGGGTTTAATAACTTTTGCAAGGGCTTACTAACCATTTACAAAACAAATTATTCTTAATATAGTTTTGACCTACATATGTTAAAAAGATTGAAACTTTATGATCAAATATTTAGAGAAAAGTATAAATCTATCCAAACTCTGTCCCTCTGCAAATTGTTTATATGTTGTCTTAAAGTGGAACATCTTAATATTCAAACATCTTAATGGAATGCAGTTTTCATATAGATGTATAATAATGTAAAACTACGGCAAATAGCGCAACATACACATTTAAAAACAAAAACTAGTACTTCTAAGCTGTAAGCCAACTGAGCTAGAGCTGGGCATAAGCTACAGAGAGCAGAACTGCAGTTACTGTACCTTGGGAACGCTTTCGCTTAAGACCTGTGGCATCTGCGCTCTCCTTAAATCCTCTCCATTTGAACAGAGAAGGGAGGGAGAAGGGAGGGAGGTGGTAGACAACTAAGAAAGCAAAAACACTGAGCTTCAAAGTACATTTAAGTGAGGTTTTCTATTGCCTTTTCCTTTTAGTCTTAACTTTTAAAAACTACATTTGACAAATATTTTTTTCTAAATGTTTTTTAAAATATAATTTCTAGTTAAAAAACAGTAAAACAAAAATTAGCTTAATGTCTGTCAAACATATGCTCTACTTTTATTGAAAGGAACAAAGGCAAATATTATCTAAATTTATCAGTGACAGATAATCACATGATCATCGTTTAATTCTTTTGCATTGCTACAAGAAATGCATGGCATTTTCAAATACTAAGAGATTTTTAAGCTCTATATTTCTGATATTAAGGTTATTTATTTCACCAAATTTGTGATGACATAGTCAAGAGGTGATACACAGTTGGAGGATACAACCATATTTTAAAGAGCTCATTTAGCTCGCCTGAGACTCCACTGAATACTCTCCAGACTTAGGCATGATGGCTTCAAGATTGTTTCAGAGCAAGGCCTTCTTTCACAACTTAGAAAGCTGTTACAAAGACAGTGAAAAATTTTTTGAAGAACACCATACTGGAGGCTCCACTTTCAACTATCCCTTTTGGAAAGATTAATAACATAAAAATAATCTCATTAGAAAAACATATGCTGTGACAGGCATTAAGCAGGTAACACAGAAAAGTCAGGCATAGACTTGGTATTTGACAAATCAGAAGATGACCTTAAAGCCAACATGCTCCTTGTTGAATTTTGCTAGCTATATATTGCAGATAACACTCCTTATAGTTAAGTAATTGTTTAGTATACTTGAAACTGAATTTTATAAATCAGCTTACTACTTCAGTTAATTACAAAATTTTTATGATTTAGCTAAAATTTATAGTTTTATACATTCAATTTTCAACTCGCTGCCTTCTGCATGAATTTGACATTCAAAGGTTAAATACTGCTCAAATTTAAAAAAAAATCTTTAATTTCTGTCGTATATACAATTGAAGTATAAGTAAATATTTATGCAGTAAGGGTTTCTGGGAAATTTTTACAAGGCATTAACAATTACACCTACACACTAAATTACTACATCTACACACAAGTAGATGGTTTTAAGACTATAAGCTAGCTGGGGGCTGGAGAGATGGCTCAGTGGTTAAGGGTACTGATTACTCTTCCAGAGGACCCAGTTCAATTCCCAGTACCCACATGGCAGCTCACAACTGTCTTTAACTTCAAGATCTGACACCCTCACACAGGCATACATGCAGGCAAAACACCAACACACATAAAATACAAATAAATAATTTTTAAAAACCTACGGCTGAAAGCTGGGTGACAGCAGACCTATAAATGCCTCTGACATAGTAGAAACAGACATGGAAGCGGGCTTCTTCCTGTCTGCTGTTCTCTCGTGTGCCTTCTGGTCAGTCATTCAGGAGCAGAGAGGTACAACTAGGCCAGCAAAGATGTTAAACCACATAAAAAGCTGCTAGCACTGCCAAGGGGTCAGACCAACAGAAACTTCTAAGAAACAACGACTAGATTTTGTAAGTCCAGTGGTGAAATGAATCTGTACCAAATCCCACATTAGGGACACTATGAAATTAAGTGAGCACTTTCAGAAAGCTGGTCAGACCAATGATGAATTCTTGCTTAACGCTATGAAGATAAACGCATTACAAAGCTCTTCACTCCCAACAGAAATTTGTGCTTATGAAAACATTTCATGTAATTAAATGGCTGTGGCTCTTTACCATTACACCGTATTTTCACTTAAAAATCATTGGCCAGGGAGCTTAACTCTTTTAACCGTAGACACAGAATTACAGGCATGACTCTTGTTAGCATTCAGTTAGTGACTCCTATGCACGATTACAAAAGTGTGCACACTCACACTGCAGCTGTAGAAGCGGATAGCATTAGTAAGACGTCCACATATCAAAGTCTTGTTCAGTAATGAAAAAAGACCGAAGTTTTAAATTATTTAGAATCATATCCTTAGAATCATAATTAATCTCTCAAAGAACCTTTCTTCATCATGTATCTCTGAATACAGTTTATTCAAAAAGTGGACAGGATAATAATTCCTACAAGAGAGACACCCAACAACTCTTCCCTTTATGAAAGCTAACTGTCTGGAAAATTAGTATTTACTCTTTCCTAGATAGCACTTGCCCGGGCTGCCTCAAATTGCTCCTTTTCAAGCAATCAGGGTCCAGATGCCTAGTACTGATCTGGAAAATTCTTTCTCTCGGGGAAAGCAGGTGGCCCTGCGCATCTCAAACTTGCTAACTACAACTAAACTCTAGCATTCTTTCTTGGACCTCAGGTAAATTAAACAAATTGATAAAAAAAGTTAAATCATAAAATCATAACCCCAAACTAGAAGATGGGAATCCTCAGTCACCAAAGACAGAGGAGAAAGCTGGTTAACGGGCCAGAATGTTCCCCTTCACCCCTGTCTCTTTTGAGATAGGGCCTCACTATGTAGCCCTGGATGTCCTGGCACATGCTATATAGACCAGGCTATTCTCAAACTCATGGATTTTCTGTTCTAGGACCCATCCAGAATACCAGACTATACTGTGCTGTTGGGTCTCCTCAGTCTGCCCTGCCTATGACGGTCTGAACAAAGCAGGACCATCTTATTTGTTGTGTGGTAGAACAGCCCTCAGTTTCAGTTTGTCTTATGTCTTTTCACTGCAAAATTTGAGGTTGTGCACTTTGTGGCCAGAGTGATGAACAATATGAATGCACTTAGGTTAGCTTCTAAAAACGACTGCATATGCTTGGATACTATAAAGGAATGCAGCACTAAATGTGTTTACACAATTTCTCTCTCTCTCTCCCTTCCTTCTTTCTTTTTCTTTCTGAGACAGAGTAGCCTGTCTCAGTAGCTTCTCTGTGTAGCCCTGGAACTCACCCTGCAGACCAGGCTGGCCTCAAACTTACAGAGATCCACCTGCCTGTGCCTCCTAAATGCTGGGATTAAAGGCATGTACCACCCCCCCCCCCAGCGAGAATTACTAATTTGATGGCACAACTGTATTATATTAGTCATCTTAAGTAAATGGATGGGCTCTAATGTATCACTGTATTAGATAAAATTTTCCTAGCCTTGGATTGGACAGAGGGCCCAGTGCTTACTGCTCTTGCAGAGGACCTGGGTTTGGTTCCCAGCACCCAAATGGCAACCTTTTCTGACCCTGCTGGGTTCCTGCACACAGGTGGTACATATCAATACGTGCAGGGACACATACACAGATAATTTTACTCCCCTAGCTATTAGATGAGGTAGGAGAGCTTTTCATTTTAGTTCTTAGAGAATTAAGTTTCAAGGATCTAAGTCACAAAGTGGGTTATCTTTATTTGGATAGTTACACCAGACTTCCATCAATCTAGTTCAATGTTCATTTTGAAATTAGTATGAAAAATGTAAAGAAGGTAAAAACTTAAACACACATAATTCATTTGTGGCAAGAGCTACACTAAACAGACATGGTCAGAACAGTGACGAGCAGTCTATTACTTAGTTTAAATCTCCTAAGGGTAAGAACTTGGTTTCCTTGGAAGTCCCTAGAATACTAACGAGTTCCAGCTTCTAGAATTTTTAAACATTTGTATTTATTGGATGAGACTTGACAGCCTGTTAATAACACCATGAGCTTTATTCCACTGGGCTGCCTTGTCTGGTAACTATCCTGCTGGCTCTCTCTTCTCTAAGATATACTGGAAACTCCCACAAGAGTGCCCGCAGAGTGGGAGGAAACTCGCACAGAGTGCCCGCAGAGCTGGGGCACTAACAACAATCTTGACAAAGGAAGAGCCGAAGCTTTATCATCACACATGGAAAGAATTAGGGGAAAAAGGTATTTTTTCATCCCCAAAAGAGAGAAATAGAAAATTTCAGAAGTTTAGAAAGATGAAATAATCAGAAGGCATAAATATTTTTTGTTAAATGTTTTAAGTTTGAGGTATTTTCCCCTAAATGGTGGCTTTCTGGAGGGTAAATGTTGTTTTTATAATATCAGCTGTAAAATATACTATCAAATTTCCCATGATGTTCAAAGTTAAGTGTCACACCTTAAACTTTGAGTATATATTTATCATAATACCAAATAATAGATGAAAGGACTGAAAATTATTGAACAATATGATAAATCTTTATATACCACAAGACAGCCAGCATCCTCATTACAAAGACGAGTGGTGATGGATGCCTGTAATCTTAGTATGTGGGTGGTGGAGATTAAGAGGTTATTCTGTTATGTACTGGGACTACATGACACCATCTAAAAAAAAAATCAACAACAACAAAAAATATGCAGGGCAGGGCAGTGATAGCACACACCTTTAATCCTACAGCACTCAGGAGGCGGAGGCAGGCGGATCTCTCTGAGTTCGAGGCCAGCCTGGTCTACAGAACTAGTTCGAGGAGAGCCAAGGCTACCTACCAAAGAAACCCTGTGTCAAAAAACAAAACCAAAACAACTTGTAGCCAGGTGGTGGCGGCGCATGCCTTTAGTCCCAGCACTTGGGAGGCAGAGGCAGATGCCTTCCAAGTGCTGGGACTAAAGGCATGCACTACCACTGCTCAGAATAAACTGTGTTCTTAGGCATATTAAATTTGGGCACTTTGCAGAAGACTGAAGTATTTGTTACATTTAATATTTAGAAAGAGAGAAGAATAGAGAATTCACATGAAAGTTAATTTACTGTGAATATGATTCTAAACAGGCGAGATGTGGGGTGGCTGCTGACTAACTCTGGGCAGAAGGAGACAACTCACTTCTATTTTGCATGCCCCTCCTTTCCTCCAAGCCCTGGGGCTTTTAGGCACTAACAGTAAGGAGAAGAGGAGACAAAAACTGTGTTCTGCGAATTGCTACTTTTGAGAAAGAAGACTTAAAGAGGAAAATAGTTCCCAAGCTCCATTTTCTCTAATAGCAATGTAATTGTTTTATGACAAAGGTTCTGCCATTCATACACTGTGAAGTGGGCTTGTGATGATTCTGGCAGTAGTGGTGAGGGATTTCATTCCTTAACTCAAATCTCAGGTAAAATTTCAATTCTTGTTGCACTATTTCTAGTTATTAAAGTATTACCTGCAGGCATCGGCAGCCACAGTTCTTAGAAAGACCTGCTTTGTCTACACTGATGGGTAAAATCTTTAGCCTAAATCTGACAGCAAAACAAGGATATGCTTGAATCTACAGATTAATAAAATGACTCGAGTATGGTACCTGCAAATTGCAAAGCATCATATAAATGATGGATTTCACTGGTAATTTATGTGGAAATCACGTTTCTTTAGTTAGCCAGACTTAACTGAGTAGGCACAAGAGCTAAGGCAGCGTTAGCTTCTTTCCTTGTGTGTATCTGTGTGTGTTCAGCGAGATGACAGACAATAAAGAACAGAAGCAGAGGGAAACAATGGACCAAAAGAGAAGAAACTGGGTACAAGGTCTGAAGACAGTGAAGAGCTATATTCTGTCAATTACCTGATTAGTGCTAGGCTGCCTGGCTTTCGAGTTTACAGGGAAAGGAAAATGATCACTCCAGGTGTACTTCAATTCACTAGGTTCAGCTGGGCTTGCCAAAAGCCTCCCAAAGGCAAGCAAGATAAAGACACACTCTGAGTATCTACGTATTCTAGGCTACCTGGGCATTGTACTCACCAGAATAGTTGATCCCACTGCCTGCATTAAATGGAATAATAGAAGGATTTTTAACTTTACCACATATTTTGAGGTTTATTCAAGATTCAGACACATACTGAAAACATGGCAATCTTGGCTATTCTATAACATCTAACTGTTGAAACATGTTTACTTTCTGAGTAAGGAAATGTAAAGAGAATACTGTTTTAAATTAAAAACTGGTATTTATCTTCCAGAGAGAGTTAAAATACACACAAAAGCAAGGCTGACTTAAAATCCAGGAAAAGAATCAACATTAAAATACTAATGAAAGTGCTTTTTTATATAACAGAAGGATTTTTTTATAAGTTCTATTTTCAGTGATAACTCATAAAAACTGGTATTTATCTTCCAGAGAGAGTTAAAATACACACAAAAGCAAGGCTGACTTAAAATCCAGGAAAAGAATCAACATTAAAATACTAATGAAAGTGCTTTTTTATATAACAGAAGGATTTTTTTATAAGTTCTATTTTCAGTGATAACTCAAACGCCTCAAATGATTACCTTGGAGTATAATATAAACATTTTGTGCCAATATTATAAAGTTTGTTAGTATCATGCAATTAAAACATATGCACTAAGTAAAATAACCCAAATATGCACAGCAACTTTAAATTCCAGAATAGTAACGTGTTTTAAAAAGCAAATTTTAGACGTAGGGTAGAACTTTTGCCTAGCATGCATAAGGCCTGGTCCCCCAGCACCTCAAAAACTGTCAAATTTAGTAAATTCTAACCCCTCCTAAGTTACTATCACCAAACTTACCAACTACTGTAAGAGTTATCAATTACTTACTTCTACAGAACATATTAAATTGGTCATCTTACCGTCTTTTCCATCTATGGGTTTTGACACTTCTATATCAAAGTTTTCTTGCATCTGCTGACCTCTAAAACAACTGAGATGTTCTTGCTCAATTAAATTACTTTCTTCTTCTTCTAGAGGCTGCCAAGTCCCATCAATAAACCATTGTCCACGCATTACTGGTATTTTATCAGCTTCTGAAATTAGACATCACAAGATCACCCTCTCAAAAGGAGACTTAGCTACAATTTTATTAAGTTTTACTATGGTTATTCTCCAGGCTTTCATGACCCAGTATAATCATTTCAAGTAAAAATAAATCCAAATTTCAAGTCAGGGTGTAATTTTCCTGTTTGTTTCAGTCAGGGTCTCACACTGGAGCTTTGGTTGGCCTGGACCTCACTGAGCAGACCAGGCTGGCTTCATGCCTGCAGCCACTCTCTGGCCTCTGCTCCAAGTGCTAGGTATGTTAAGTGCGAAACACTTACAGATATCAAGACTAAATTATTCTAGATATTACCTAAGTTGCTTTACCATTTGGAAGATAGATGAGCAACTATCTATATATTTGAGGCCCTAAACAACCCAAATTTGGAGGTTAAAGGCCTTACTGTAAGACTTTGTTGGTAGCTCAAAAGCCTTTGAGGTAGTCTGAGTGTAACTGGCCCCCACAATCTCTATTAGGCTCTATTAGGAGGTGAGTTTGGCTTTATTGAATTGGGTATGGCCTTGTTGGAGGCAATGTGTCACTGTGGGGGTAGGCTTTGAAATTTCCTTTGCTCAGGATACAGTGTCTCAGCTGACTTTCTGTTGCCTGCATATCAAGATGCAGACAGCACCATCTCTGCCTGGACACCGGCCACCATGTGGAATGAACTCTGCAACTGTAAGCACTCCCAATTAGAGTTTTCTTTATGAGAGCTGCAGTGGTCATGTGTCTTTCCCAGCGGCAGAACCCTGACTGAGACAGCCGCATATTAATGTGATGCCCTATGTGGTGTTTAGATCTGCATGCAATGCTGCACTTTAGGCCATGCTGGAATACACATGCTTCTAGGTGGAACACATGGAAATAATAAGGCAATTACAGTAAATTTCTCATCCATTTTAGAAATAGTGAATAACATTTTTCCAATTAAATACCTTTATTAGAAGCCTAAGACCTTTGTTTATTTTAAATAAACCATACTAGTAGTCATCTTGAATCATAAAAATTCTAACAAAAAAAGCAAAACAGGGCTGCAAGCACTATACCAGGTCCTGATTCAACTCTCAGCACCACCAAAGAAGTAAAAAACAAACAATAACTACTCCCCGAACAGTAACAAATCAACCAGAATGTAAGTAACATTATCCTAAAAATAGAAGTGAAATGAACACACACACACACACACACACACACACACACACACACGCAGGAATAATCTATGGACAAAACAAAATCATACCTTAAACTTTCTGCAACAGTCACATTTTTAGTCATAACAACCTAGCTAATTTGAAATTGGAGGCTTTGATGGGTATATTAGTTTTGTCAATATCATTAGTGTATAAACTGACAACGTGAGCACTCTAGGTTGGTACGGTCTTATCATGTATGAAAGAGAGAAAATATCCATGAGAAAGAACAACTAGAGGCATCTGGAAGAGTTCAGAGCAAGAGAGAGAGAAAGTAGATAGGTTACCGGCAAGGGTGTGTGTGGGTGTGTGTGTGTGTGTGTGTGTGTGTGTGTGTGTGTGTGTGTGTGTGTGTGTGTGTGTG